>JAHWXV010951769.1:0-11272 GCA_024586415.1 Phrixothrix hirtus | reverse complement strand
TATAAACGGTTTAAATAATACGTTTGCTGCATTGATAAAAATTAATGCACGCTACCCGATTCATTAGTATTAACAGACTCAAATTAATGCAGTAAACAGTTTATTATATGAAAATTTCCTTACATATTTTACTTTGGGAAACAATTTAGGGATTCATACGTTAATTCGCAAACAACTTTCTAATTCTATTTAAGTGGACGACCCCTTTTTGACAGAGACGTACAGAGGATTCTATATAACGGGAACTTACCCAGCTCTACCGTATAGAAAACTGTCTTAGCCGGACAAACTTTTGTTTCTATTAAGTTACGTTAGTAAGCAGCCTTTCCATCTTTCTTTTCATAGTCAAACGAAATTTCTGTTTTGTTCGTATTAACGTGGCAACTTCTGTAAAGAAAACTAAAGATCTTATCATTGTTATGATAATCATAAGCATCCACTAGTTTTTTCGTCTTTCCAATTTTTGGTCAAGTGATCCACTTTTGGCAGTTCCTGCAATAACTCAAGTTATATCATTAAAAAAATACAAGAATCTCATAGAGAATATTCATTTGAATAGCATAACTAATACTAAGCAAGGACATGACAAACTGAATAAAGTTAGATCATTAGATTACTCGCCACAAAACTAAACAATCCATTTTCTGCCTTATGTAACAATTCCTCATTTTTTGTAGTTGACAAGTCAATGATTACTTTTAAGGGACGATTATCTATAATGCAATACGAGCCTATGAAAATAAGTTACAAAGCTTGGGGTCTAGCCAATTCTATAATTGGATGTTTCTGATGTCTCTGCAAATTTGACATTTTTACAGGTAAATGATCTAATATCGAAAAAGGTAACTGCGTCTTGGGCTTGGATGAAAAGTTGTAACGTGCTAGGGTTTAAGCATTAAAACTTATAATGGGGATATTTGAGCAGTGTTACAAATACCTAGGGTGTATCTCTTAAGTCGGAGTTTGGGCCATGACTGTGCGTTGGATTCTGCGGAATCATCTAAAACTTACTTCAATTATGTATATGACAAAATTATTTAAAAGGTCGCTTCCCAGTGTGAATCAGAGCTTATAAATTATACTGGTTTAATGTTGTTAACTAAATTTAATTTTGTACGGCCTGTATATACATTTGTGTCATGATTTGTTATAATTAGCTCAATTAACACTTTTGATTTTAATTAAGTTGTAGCTCGTAGGTTTTGTGCCCTTTACTATTTCTTTTAGAGTTAGGTGTACCCCTTTCAAAATGTTATTTTTATTTGTATTTAATTATCAAGCACTATAAATGTACTTTATTTTAATTTAAACTACTAACATTTAATTTTAACTCGGGATAATTACCTGCATGTTATATTAAACTGTGTTTCACCTTGATATTTATTTATTCTTGTATTTGTAAGTATTTGCTTATACAGCGGTTACATTACCTTTGTAATATAATCCTTTATTAATTTTTTGTTTAATTTTACCTTCAGTAATAAGACTTTATAACAGAAAATTCATTTATTAAACATAATAAAGCAAGTTTTACAATGTTTGAATTTTATTATAGGTATCAATCAGTGTAAGTTAGAAGTTGACCATTTCCCTTTTAACAACTGAACGTAGATATCGGAACAATGCACTATTTTATGCTAATTTTAACAATAGATATAATTGATTCACCCTTCTAATCTACAAAATGGCGTTTACAACGTATTATCGTGCAGTGTTGAGTTTTAACTTTGTTGATTTCGCGAATGAAATTTAGTTTAGGTACTTATCGTCTGGTGTCAAATTATTTATAATTGACCTAGGATTAATTAGCAGATCTTGGCTCGACATCCATCTAAGGGTTTCTGTCAGTACGTGGCGGAAGATGTCTTTCCGGTGGGTGACCTTTTCACGGCTGTACGGATGGGATCCAAAGCGTATTCCATACCTCGGTGAGTGTTATTATTAATAATTCTTGACCAAACGAAATTTGTATTTTTGTTTATTAACTGAATTCAAAATTAGAAATGGAAGTAAACACTTTGCGATTTATTTTAACTAAATGCGGCGAATGGCTTACAGAACGTTCCGTTTCTTTCATTTTGAAATGGCACAGCCTGTATTTAAATGTTCGGTTATTCTGAAATGAAATTTGAAACGTAATAAAAATATATTTCGGTTTAGCGCGGTAATTTTAATATTAATTTACAAAGGATTAAATCACCTCTCAGTTATGGGGTGAATTCTCCCTTATAATTCTCGTTTGAATTATTTGAATTCTCGGTCGAGATGTTCTACCAGCAAAGGCGGTATACGTTCTCTGAATTTTGACTTTACATCGCGAGATTTTATATGAAATTGTTATCTGCAAGCTCAAGAAGAAACAGCTTTCTTGTAGCTTAATTTGCTTAGTTAACATATTTCACAATTAATTAATACAACATCGGATGCGTGATTTAATGCGCTCGAAGCAGTGGTAGCAATCATTTATGGGACGGCGTCTGATTACTAATAATTAACAAAAATAGTTGTACAAGCTTAATTACATGAATTAATAAAAATAAAAGATGCATAATATAGCAGCTATTAATACGAACTAATCCTTAATTAAATAAGTTACATTTTAATTAGAATAAGGCAATTAAATCTATTTATATAATGTAAATATTTCCATCAATGGTTAAAACTAAAGTATGTTTATCTAATCTGTCCTGGCCATACAGCATCAAGTTTACCCTAAAATTTACTAAACTAAATATGTACAAGGGAAACTTGCGGCTGTGACGTAGGTTCATTACAAAGTTTGTAATATATCTTACCTTTTCACCGAAGAATAAATGTTGTCTGCTGGCATTTGATATCAGTTGATATCATGGAAACACTGTTGAAGGATGGTGCATATATGCTTTAGGTATGGTAAAGTCCGACAGAAAAGAATTCATATATCTACAAAGATAAAATAAGACTTGATTGTGGAGAAACTTATGTTTTGGACTATGAGAAATTTGTCAGTCATAAAATGGATGGACAATAAGTCTGTCTATACAATTACCAATTACTTTTCACCAAAGGGTACCACAACTGTACAGCAAGAAATAGGGATTGTTTAAAAGAAAATATATACTGAGCTGAGGGAAGTTGCTGAATATAATGGTATAATGAGTGGCATCTATAAATTTGACCAACTCAATAAGATGCGTAATTGACCGAGGATCTACTAAGTGGTGGCATAAAATACTGTTATTTGATAGAAATGGCAATTGTCAATTCCTTCATATTTATTAATGTGAATAGGAAAACTAAAGTAGATCAACTAGCTTTTAGGATTAATCTAGCTAGACATCATTATTGGAAAGTTTTTAACAGAAAGTGACGCAGTAAACCTTAATTTTCTTAGAAATAAGTATATGATACTTGAAGACTTATTAACGTGAGCAGCTATACACCAAATCGACTAGTAACGTACAAAAGATGTAGGCTACGCAGTACGAAGGCAAACAAGAAAGGGACAATATATGTATGTCCCCTTTTGTGTAGTCATGTTTTAGAAATTTTATGAATAACAAATATCTTATATTTTGTACTTTATATTTGCATTTTTGTATTATAAATAAACAATTATGAAAATTTGTGAATTTTTAATGTAAATATTCATATTAGCTCTTGGGCAGTGTGGGAAGCATACTAATGATAAAACTCATAGGAACACCTTGAGATGTTGATGAGTGATGTGTAGAAAAACATCGTCCATCTTGTTTAATAGTACTGGTGAAAACGTAACTTGCAAAATTATTGCTTCCCAATAAATTCAAATTGCAGTTATGAATGTTTGGGAGTGTTAAATAGTATTATAAGTTGACAAATAATGGCAGAGCCATTTATTGTTTATATTAGGAGGTATTTTAATATAAATAAAATAAAGAAGAATAATCCTCCTAAAATTGGCGCGAATTTTAAAAATTAATTTGGTACAAGTGAAAAGCCATGAAACTGCAATAAGAACAATTCTAAGGCTTTTCACCAAAAGATTTTTAACCTAACTTAATAGGTAAAAATATAAAAGTTTGCATTTCCAAACACAATTTACCTCCTAATATAAACAATAGATGGCTCTGCCATTATTTGTGATTGACACCCACACAGGTTTATGTGTCTAAAAGGAAGTTTTGCATTTTCAACCAGCGTGTCCAGCCATCCAGCACTGGTGAGCCGCACTAGGGCGAAACCATTGGTCTGCTGGTGCTGTGTCACGCTGTTCGGAAATGCAAACTTTTAAATTTTTACCTATTTAGTTAGGTTAAAAATCTTTTGGTGAGAAGCCTTAGAATTGTTCTTATTACAGTATCATGGCTTTTTATTTGGGCCGAATTAATTTTTAAAATTCGTGCCAATTTTAGGAGGAATCTTCTTCTTTATTTTATTTATAGTACTATAAGTTGACTAATTAAAAAATAGACAACTTGGGGTAAGTTTGATTTGCTTTAAATCCGTACTTAATATTGTTTTTTTTTATAAATTTTGGTAAGTTAAATTTTTTTTAATTTAAAAATTTATTTTATTGATAATATGCTTCACACCTGTAGCTTCAGCTGGATTTTAATCTTTTTTGGATTTAAATTTAATTATAAGGTCGATTAAATATTTTTTTGATTTAATATATACTTTATTTATCTAAAAGTTTAATGAGTACAATAAATTTTACGTCACCTTATCCGTTTGGCGCTAAATTACTAACTAACTAGGCGTCTTTCAGAAGGACGATATATAGGTTTTTGAAAAACGCCGTGAACCTGCACTTTTCAAAATGATGCTAGCTTGATTTGAAAATTTAAAAACTCTTCGATATAATTTAGTCAGTGTATTCTCAACATTCTGGATCTTCTATAGAAATAATTTTATTCACGTTAATGGAAAAATAAACTCACAAATTGGTTTTAAAGTTTTACGAGGACATTTTCCTATAAATTGCCTAAAAGGTCTTGTGGACATTATATCTTCAAGTAAGTTGTCTTTGATCATTATTTAATTAAATTAAACATTTTTGTTTTTCTACGAACTAATTTTGTTTAGTTATCATAGGCTAAATTGACAATAATGCATGTGGCAGAAATCACGAGCGTTTAACCACGGCCGGTATAGCTACAGTGGAGCGAGGTGTGGTTTGTCGATACTTGCGAGGCTAAACACTGTAGAAATAAGTCAAACTGCAATCAGGCGATGTTTGCGAAACACCCTCTATATCATGATGTTAGTGACCTACCTTAAAAGTGAAGACATACATACACTCTAGTGGTACTGCAGATACTAGATTAAGACTGAAAATAATGTACTAATACTAAAGAAGCTCACTTACTTATGAATGCTCTGTATATAAAAATCAATGAAAAATTCTAAAGAAAGCTCTAAATATTATTTACGTTATTTGCAAAAATTTAGGGCGTAATGTGCCTTAAATGAAATGATATATTATTTAGTTAACTGACTGAACTTTAGATTTTTAAGACAGTGTTATATTTACTCAGAAATAAATGCTTTATGACTTTCGTTCCTAAAAATTATTAAATTGCTATTTAACTTTTTGTACGCGCACTGTATAACTATAATTTCACGTTAGGTCGTTCGTTGATGAAATAATAACCAAAAATTGAGCATAAGAACACTTTTATATAATTTTTGTTTGCACGAAAATACACATAAAATGCTTCACTGGATTAATTCTGATTCAACGCTACTACAAGTATTTCAAGTCTTTAATTCATTTATTTCTTTGATATTCATAAATAACGGACGGTAACATCCTTTAACTAGCTTTACGTTATTTTACACAAACAAAACTGGGCCGGTTGGTGATAACACGTAAGCTGATAGATGCGTGCTGAAGCAAAAGTAATCTTTCTTTACCAGGTTCGGAATAAGCGAGCAAAGAACAAAAGAAAATATAAGCTACTTACTTATTCGGGAAGCTTCTTAATTCTTAGGATAGATAACCCCCATGGGTATGATGATACATATAAGAAGTTGGCCGTTTTTCTATTAAAAGGTTTATCCCCAGCTACTTGGATTTATTGCCTATAGGTCGGAAGCCAGGCAGGTACTTTATAACTTTAATAGAAGCCCATATTACGTTCCTAAAAATAAAGAAGACACCCCGAACAAGCACTCAATACTTTTTTCTACCTAACACAAGGGTATCTGTCTTACTATTATACCCGCGCCTCGGATTCTTTTCTCACGGAACTGTTCGTCTTTCCCCTCTGATTAGATCGTGCCCGCCAGCCAGGCACCAAGAAAATGATCTTTATACATATTGAATTATAGCCCAGTTAACTATTTCTGAAGTTTTAAATGGTATCATGCCCGTTAATTTCTTGTGTGCATTACTTTTATATTTTATAACCAAAAGTTCTTAACCTTGTTTGATCTTGACGCGTGATCTTATATGCATTCCCACAATTTCTAAAATTTCTGACGCAATACTAACGAAGTTTTAACTAAAATTACCTAGCAACATTTCAAAAGTAAAAATACGAGGTGTATTCAAATAAAATTTTAATTCGGCTTTATTCTTTCTTAAATAGGATTGATTTCTAAATTATTTTAATGACATTTAGTTTAACGAAAATTATATTAATCATTAACGTGCATGGTACTAAGTATTGCTTAATTTACCCAATATTCTTAAATAAACAACATGAGCTGATATAGTTATTAACATAAAAAGTTGATGCGCTTCACAACGTACGTTTAAAACATATAAACACTTTTTCTGAAAAAATTGAAGTTGTTAGCACATAATACATGAAGTCTTATTTATTATTTTACATTTAAGTTTAAGATTAAACAAAACTTATCATCTAAAATTATTATTAAAAGCTACTTAGTCTCAAAACTTTTTTTTAAAGTCTATCTTAATCACAATTAAGTTTTGTTTACCTATTCTCTATAATTACATAATTTGAAAAACTCTTTTAATATTTTAAATCTTTTCTTTTTCTTAAATACATAATATAAACTTTTTGCAATATAACTTCATGAATGGAGACAACAATTACGCCTTCCTTTAATATTCTTGATTTATTTTAATTCAGTTGTATTAAACTTATTTAAATGATTATAAAACAGTTTGAAAATAGTTTTTTTTTTAATTTGGTTTATATTGTGTATAAAATCTCTACAATGTTCTGATTTTGTCGAGCATTTTAAGATTATCGCACTTATGTTTAATAAACATGACAATATTATTTACACAAAATATAAAAATTGATATCAAGTTATGCAGTAGCATTAATCCAATTTCATGTTTTGTATAGCCTATATTATTTAAATTGCCTATTTAGTCATTTTAGCAATCCCATTTAAAAATTCCTGTATTCTTTTATCAGAAATTATTTATTGTTTTATGTTTAGTCAGCATAAGATATTATTTTCCCTTTAAGTCAATTTACATGTATCTTAAAGTTTCTAGGAAAATATTTTAGGTTAGCCTTAAATTAATTTCAATAAAATTAAGTTTATTATATAAGTTAATTAAATTTTTATATTAATTAGATAACGGCTGTACGTTATTAAACCTTTTACTGCAAAAGATAGACTAATATACATAAATTTAGTAAATTTTAATTTAATTTAAACTAATTCTTTATCCAGATTTAATGCTAATAACAATAACGGGAATATTTATCGTCAGTTAATTGGTGTAAGCTGTTAACTTATATATACTGAATTGCGTTACACAAGGTCGCTTAATGTGATGCATCGTGCAGTGCAAGCAGCCAAATAAATATCAATGTCAAACTGCAGAATTCTCACCTCTTTATGTAATGTCACGGTTTCAGCATGCAGACTTAGAACACCATCATTGACCTCGATTATACCTTTTCTTGCGGGTTTGGTAAGTCACAGCATCTTCAACTGGAGTAGAGCGATTAAGTTCAAATTGGAAAAAAGTTGTAGCGTAAATATAATATTTGTTACTTTTGAGGTACTTACCTAATAGTCTTAACTCCATCTTGTCAAAGAGTATTTTGTAAATATTATTAACATTATTTTGAATTCATGAAAGGGTGAGAAATTATTCAGATTTAATATATTAATAGAAATTCATAAAGGTAATGGTGCACTTAATATTACTAAAGTACATTGAAACCTGTATAACACATATTACTTTATGAGGGGTTACATGATGCGAGAAAGTAAGATAATTAATCAGCGTAGAAGCATGCTCTTTGAATGTTGTTTCTTGAGTATATTTGTTAGTTGCTGGTTATAAGTCAGCTTTTTAATCTGAAAATCATATGTTGTGTATGAATATTATATGCTATATGCTTTCAGAAATTTAAGTATCATAAATGATGTTGCAAATTTATTCGGCTTTTAAACATAAAATGAAAAATTTTAGATACTAGAATACAATATAGTAATAAATAATAAAATAAACATTTGAAATCATAGGTTTGTGCAACTTTAACACGTTGGCTGCACTATATATATCCCCTACGATATGTACTGGCAAAGTTTATCTTGCGGTTCAAAACATTTTCAGAATTGTTTAATATGAAAAATTAACTAAATCTGAATTACTGTAAAGATTTTTACGAAAAAAGTAGCGCTCAGTTCATTAAAACTTGCTGGATGTAAAAAACATATTTGATAATACATATTGTGGGGTTATGAATGGCATATAAATAAAAGGTATATAGTTTATATGCAGTACATATCCCCGGTGATGTGTACAAGTTTCAATATGCCAGTAAATAAATTTACGCTTGTTTTACCATACCTTTGTCAAGCCAGAATGACTCGCTAGGAAGAAAATATTGTTATACAGGGTGTGTCAAAACAAAGGTGTTACGTTAACAGCAGGTACATTTTGGTATACACGACGAAAGAAGCTTATAAACCGTGTGTCTAAATTTCTTAGTTTTTGAAATATTTGTAATTACAATCTTTAGTCCGTTTCTGTTTTTAACTTCGTCTACTATGTTCAACAATAAATGGTTGGCCGATTGTGTCTTTAGCAACATAATGACGCCTACGATTTCATGTTCTCTGCTGATTAATAAATACCCGTAAATGTATTGAATCCATAATTACTGAAAATTTTAATTTTAATTACGCACATTTTTAATTTCTTTAAAATAAAAATGCGTTTTTTACTTAATAGATAACGTTTTCAGTACATTTGCATTATTGAAAAGGAACACATTTTTTAAATAACTTTCACTTTCAATGATGTTCTAAAATGTTTTAAGCCGTTTTAACATGATATTAAATTGTATACAAAATTTATAAACAATCTTTGCGCTTTAATGAAAGTTTAAATCAACGTCTTTTTAAACGTAAATTGCATTTTGATAAATATTCTAATATTATTAATGTTTTCAATCAATTGCGTTGTGTCTAATTTAAATTTTGCGAAAATATTTCAAAATCAAAATACGAGTGGGGATTTTTATATGATCTACCTAGCTATGAAAATAACAAATGACAATCGCCATTGTTTGATACCAACTTGCTGAGACATTTTTCGATTTACTTGCTACGTTTTGTTCAAATCAGACAAAAATTGCAATTTCTGCAGAAGATTAAGTGTATGAAAATGAGTGAAGTAAAGCTTGAATTTAGAAGCGTTATAAAATTCTTAACAAAAGAGAAAAAAGGACCAAAAGTTATTTATGAAAGGATGATTGGCGTATATGGTAAAATTTTGGCGAAAGCAATTTAGCTAGGGCAGAGAATCAATTTAAGATGATCCAAAATGTGGAAGGCCTGTGGAAGCACGAAGCATCGAAAACATCCAAAAAGTTGAAAATTTGGTTTTGACAAATCGAAGAATAAAGGTTTTAATAATTGCTAATGAGGTAAGAATATCAGAGACAACAACCTTAAAAATTTTACATGAAGATTTGGTCATGCATAAAGTATCTGCACGTTCGATTCCAAAACTGCTCACTCCCGACCAAAAGTTGTGTAGACGAGAAATTTGCGACGAAAACTTAAGAAATTTGTCAGCCCTTGCTGCGTTTTATGTAGGATTCCTTTAAATTAAATTCAGAAAAAAATCACGTTTCTAAGAAATAAATAGGTTAAAATCAAAAACTATTTAGATCCACTTCGTATGATATATAAAATTATTCATTGCAAAGTTACATATTAAAACTATGTCATATTAAAAAGAAGTCAATTATTTTCCATTCCCAATAAAGGACCACCGAAACACACATCAAGGTGACCCATGCAGTTAGATATTCATGCGAAAAACATATATCCAGTATTTCAAATAAGTAGTGTATACGTTTATGCGAGAACCTTATTTAAAAAGTATTTGTACAGCAATATAATTACAAAAAGTTGCAAGATACTTGAGGCCAAAGCGAAGGTTAGAGATGATGCAATTATAAGATTGAGAGTGGAAAATATACAGTAGTTAGGGATCCGTTTTTAAGCGATACAGTTCGCGGAGAGGAAGTTTATTTTTAGTGGTGTCTTGTGTCTTTAATTTTTAGTGTTTGAATTGCCATTGTCAATGTTATTAATCCACTAGGCCATTGGTGCGAAGTTGGGGTTTCCAGAATTAATTTTGGATTCGAAATTTGGCAAGATTTAGGCAGGTACCGAGCCGTTAGTTCCACCCGTGAGGGGTCTTCACGTAATTAAGACACAAGGGCGGCTTCTTCGTGCGTTTAAATAACGTTATAGTCACCAAAAATAGTAAGTGCTTTCCACGTACGTTTGTTTGTATAAAAGAAAGGGATCCGACACATTTCGATTTTTAAGAAAACAATAACGTATCTAGAATTGCAAGACCGTTTTAGTTTGCAAACTCTCATAACGTAATAAAACAATACATTGTTTTCACCGTTTAATTTTTAAATAAACTGAAACGAATGGATTATGACCTTCTGATAATTACTGGTTGAATAGACATTTTTGATTATTAAGTTATTTGTATAAGTGTAAATTATTGCAAGCTAATTTCTTATAAATTTTATAATCGTATTTTAATAATTTAATTTGTTTAATGAAACCTAGTTGGTACCTAGTTTAAATTTATGTTGCTTATATATTATGTTTTAAATGTCGGCGAAACCTAGAGCTCAATACTGACTTGTCTCCATCATTAAACTATTCCCAGCTGTAATAACCAGCTGGATCTTATAGGTCAATTGTCCCGAGCCTAGATTCCGTTAACCAATGTTCTGTGTGTTCAGTATGTAAGATCTGCTGAATTTCTTTATTGATGATTGATTTTATATGTATATATATATATATATATATATATATATATATATATATA
>JAHWXV010951658.1:0-12973 GCA_024586415.1 Phrixothrix hirtus | reverse complement strand
ACATTTACGGAGAAGCGTTCTTGAAAATGTGTCTCCACAAAGGCATGTGGGTTTTCGTCGGACCACCGATGTGAGTTTCGAGTGTTATTGATACCGTCACAAGTAAAGGTGGCTTCGTCCGTAAACAGTATTAATGGGATTACTCGGCGGTTTGCAATTAGCCAACGACAAAATTCCAATCGTCTACCTTCATCTCCTTCTCGAAGGTGTTGAATCCGTTGTAAATGATAAAGTATGCAAGCCGTGCACACGCAACGTCCGCCATACTCTTGCTTGTGGAACACCGATACGTGTAGCAATCCGGCGTGTGCTTGTTGAAGGACTACGTTCTACCAACTGCATAATGTCTTCAACTTCATTCACATTTTGTCCATTTGCACGTTCAGATACGAAATGACTGCTGGGTACTGCACCAGTCTCGCGCAGTCTAGTGAAAACACGACCGAAAACTCTTGAATCGGGTAGTCTGCGGTTGGGAAATCGTCTACCGTATTCTCTAGCAGCAACAGCAGCGTTACCGTTACAGAAACCGTACACAAATACCATATCGGCGTACTCACCATTGGTAAAGATGTGCAGCATGCTTAATTAATTTGTTTCTTCAACGATACACGTTTATCACACTTAAAAAATTTAATTTCAACTCAAGCACAACCTACTACCTAGAACTTCAAAACAAAACTGACAATCGATAACCGTAGCAACTAGGAGAGTACCAAACTGAAATTAGAAACGTGTTATAACCAATAAAAATTAGACACATGTTAATAAGTTAATGACCCGTATCTATGTAACCAATAAAAATAAGACACATGTTAATAGGAAATTTTTTGTTCGCATTTGCCTATACTATCAGCCACTAAAATCTTTATCTTTCCTCCTGAATCACCCTGTATATATATATGAAAGTCCTAATTTTCCTAATTGTATTTTTAATATTAATTATTTATATTGTAGGCTTAGATGAACAGGTAAACACTGATCCCGAGACGTGAGCCTTATAAATAAAACATTTTGAGATCTTCCCTGTCTTAATATTTAATATACCCAAATCCGAAAGTGTCCCGCCTTAATTACATAATACTTTATAAGGGTGTTCTTCGGTTAAAAACAAGCGAAAAAGTCATATTAAACATATAGTCTCAAATGCAGTGTTTTCGAATTAGAAACATATATTTAAAAATCATAATACAAATTCACACTAAGCAATCAAAAATCAGTTGTAATATTAATTATGAAACTGAAATTGTATATGTCTAATTAAAATAAATAAGCTCTTACAAGAGACCTTAAATGTCCCTGCAAACACGAATTCTTTTATTAACTGTATTTATAATATGTTCGAAAATACCCGAATCCTATCTGATATAGTTAAAAGAGTTTTCTATTTGGTTGCGTAAGTGATCCACGTCTACATTAGGTTCTGAATAAACTGATTATTTTAAATATCCCAATATACAAAAATCTAGAGAATTTAAATCTGGTGATAGAGGTCCATCTCGCCCAATCCAATTATTGCCAAATCCTTCATTTAAATATCTCCTCACTCCTATGAAAAAATTGGCTGGAGTCGCGTCATGCATAAAATAATCATGTCGCCTGTGCTGTAGTGACTTGTAGTCAAATACATTTTCAACTTTGTTTTGTAGGACCTGTTAGCCTGTTTTGAAGAGAAAAGGGCCCCACTAATTGATCATGTACAACTCGAGCGCAAAGGCTAATATGGAAGCGCCTTTTGTGACATGTCCCAACTGCATCGTAACGATTTTCATCACTCCATATGTGCGCATTGTGAAAATTAAAAACACAGATAGGCGCAAAAGTTGCTTGGTTGGTAAATAAAACCTTCGATGGGAAATTAGCGCTGTTTGCTTCTTGGAGAATGCTCGACGACAAAAAATTCCTCTTTTTCATTGTCTTCTTCGATTAAATCCTGTACATTTTGATAGGGAAGGGAATGCAAAAACTACTCGCTGAGAATGCGCCCAACAATGATTTTGTCTGTATTCTTCATAGCAGCAATTCATCTGATACTAGTTGCTGGATCTTCTTCAATTCTGTTCAAAACTACTTCTTCCAATTCTACCAATCTAACATTAGCTCCTCCACTTTTCTAATTTACATACTTACCGTTTCGCGTAAATGTTGATAAACTCTTGCAAACATTTGAAAGTGAGGCAACGTCTATTAGGATATCTTTCTTCGTATAATGGCAATGCTAATGACGCGTTTCCATCGGTTAATCTGTAAACGAAAACCTAGGCAACTAATTCTGTTATGATATTTGAACCATAATAGCAAGCACAATCACTAAAGTACAAAGTACAAAGTAGATGAAGCGTCACATATGTGCCAAGTGAATTTTCATAATAAACGTACTGAAATCAAAATTAAATAAACGCTAGGTGAACAACTGCTACATTGCATAGCAATGTAGATACACTGTATTCAAGATCCAACTTATAGAAATTAACTATTCTAGTTACTATTGTGAATTTTTATTTTGAATTTTGAATAAATGAATAAACCTATTTTAGACCGGGATCACTTACGGGACAAAATTGAATATTTTTTAACCAGGCCAACTTATTTTTGTTTGCTTGTTGTGAATTTCTATTTTGATGTTAAATAAATGTTTTTACTTCGAAAACTTTGCAATTCAGACTATATGTTTATTAGGACCTTTTTGCTTGTTTTATACCGAATAATACTTCTGTAAATTATTATGTAATTATGGAAGGACACCCTGTGTACCACACAAACTTCGATGTCTTATACCTCGAGAAAAAATAGTCTTTGGAATTCTGCAATGGCAGAGATGTTAAGCCTGAAGGGGGACCTATATTTTGATACAAAAAACCCTAATACACTTTCAATGTTGCAATGGCAACAAAAATTATGTTTTTTTAAATGGCACTCTACCGATTTTTTTTAGGTATTTCGGAAGAACATTTAATTCTGATTAAAATAGTCTAACATTCTTACATGTTTAATTTTACTTTAAGTCTAAAATTTTATGAAATAAATGCGAGAGTATTCTTCTTTAGACAATTAAAATTGTATATTTCTCAACTACTCTAACGTTTGTTCAAAATTGTACCCTCTATGACTATTAAGGGCACACTGAACAAATCTTAAAGTAATTGAGAGATACATAATTTTTATTGTTCACAGAAAAATTACTTTCACATTTATTTAATAAAATAAAAGTAAACCTACAAGAATGTTATATAGTTTTAGTCAGAATTAAATAGCCTTTCGAAACATGTAAAAAAATCAGTAGGGTGTCATTTAAGAAAACATAAGTTTGTGTTGCCACGACAACGACAAAAGGCATCGGGGATATTTTGTACCAAAATTTAGGTACCCTTCAGTCTTAATATAATCATATTTACAAAATTCAAATATCTTAATTTGTTCTCGATATATAAGGTCACGAAAATTTTATGTATTACACCCTGTATATAAAGTACAATCATTTAAATTTCTATTTGTGGCAGACTATGGCCATTTGTAAACATATTTTGGTAACCATATTTAAAGTATCCATTGCCTACTTGAATTGGAATTTTAAACTATGACACGTTATATAATCATAGTGTTATAGTTAAATAAAGTTTCATGCAAACATTCATGCAGAAAAAATAGAATATTAAAACAAACAATAAATATTTTAAAACCGAAAGTAAAGTGTACATACACAGTACGATAAATAAAATTACACCAAGATCACCATTACTAATCCAAATAGGGTGAGCGTTCGCAATAAGTTTAAAACGGAATATACAGTGTCGATCAACGCACATGTACTAAAGGTATAACAAATAATTACTTGTAATCAAATAAATTTTGAATAATAAGGAAACTGAAGCTTATATATGGATTTTACTCTCATATAAGTACTAGTTCCTTTAATTAGCCAGACTCTTCCCATCTCAGATTAATAGTACGCATTATAGGATACAAATCAACAAACCTTCCTTAGGGTTAGTTCGGTACTTCAAAGCAACGCACAGTGCTTTAAAAATCGAAAAATTCCGATAAAATTTAATTTTTCAAAGTTTATATGGCACAAAATATATCACGTGCCCATTTAAAGAATGAATAGATCATCGAATAATAACGTTACATATTACTAAATTGAATAAAAAACGTTTGTTTTTATTATATAAATATGGAACTTTTAAAACGGCGTCTTTTATACGATGGACAAGCCATTATTATTGAAAATGAAAAAATTAGGTATGCCATGGAAAACACAAAATATAACCTCATTAAGAGCAACTCTTTACTTGACATTTGCCGCTTCATTTGCTAATTGATCTTAAATAGCATTTGAAAGAGATAGTTTTAAGTTTCACAGGCGTAGTAAAAAAATGGAATTAATCCGAGAACATTTTTGCATAATGATTTATTATGATTTTAAGAAAGGTTTAAATGCGTATGACTGCGAAGAAAGTTTGAAATCAACATTTCGCAATCAGGCCCCTTCCTAGGCAATAATTTACAGATGGTACAAGGAATTTAAACGTGGAAGAACTACAGTTGATCACCAGAAAGGCTCAGGTGCTCCGATTACCGACGTGACAGAGTAAAACATTGCTACCGTGAAGAAGATTATAGAAGTGAATAACAGAACTAGTTACGCCGTGATAGAAGTTCAATGGGGTATTGGATCCTCATCTGCGAAAACAATAATGCACCACTACCTTCATCTGAAAATAGTCGTAAGTCGTTTGTACCCCACCATCTTACAGGTGTTCAAAAAGCAGAATGCGTATAAATTTGTCACGAAACATTAAAACTGCTTAAGAGTGGTGGATACCAAATTTTGTCGAAAAATGTAACAGGTGATATAACATACATACCATTTTTCGACATACCAACTCGACAAGAGAGCCGCATGTGGGATCCATGAAGACGAGGCCACGTCAACGCTAATAAGAAAGCAGCGAGTAATGAAGAAAGTAATGTCCGCTGTGTTCTTTAGAAGTACCGGTCTAGTGAGCGCTATTAGGCTAGAGGAGCAGAAGACTGTCAGAGCTAAATGGTACGTCGAACACTGTTTGCGGGAAGTGTTTAATAAAGTGCCAAAGAAGGAAATTGATCTACATCACGATAATGCTTCTTCCCACACTGCACCGATAACTCTGCAGCATTTGACTGCAAACCAGATTAATGTAATCGAACACCCTCCATACTCACCGGATCTGGCAATGTGCGACTTTTAGCTGTTCTTTGGGCTAAAAAAGAACTTACGAGGAAGAAGGTTTTTTCGGATGAAGAAATCGATGCTGCTGTTCTGTGTTACTTTGATAGTATTCCTAAATCTGCTTATCTTGGAGCATTTAACTAGTGGACGGAAATAATGGCTAAGTGCATTATAGCAAAAAGCAACTACTTTGAATACATCTAAAATAAAATTTTGAAAAAGTTACACTGGTTCCTTTACTCTGAATAATAATGGCTTTTCCCTTGTATTACCTATGTCAAAAATAGTAATTTGTATTAGCTAATACTTAAAAATTTTTATTTCAAGAACAAGCGTGATCTTATAGGATCTAGCTATAATATATTAAACGGTATTATATATTCAACTGAATTAATTATTAATTTGAAAATTAGTCTTTAATATATGTATATATTCTTAAATTTACAATTGTATGCCATATAATGCCACTTTCATTATTTTATGGAAAATTAGTTTATGACATGTAGAACCAAGTTTAGCTAAAAAGTTTGCTGAACTTTGCGGATATCAACAAAATAATGATTTTTTTAATACAGGATATACAAAAAATGCTAATCTCTTAAATATTTTGAAATATAAGCATTTCTGAAAAAATGTTTCATGTTATATCCGTTTATGTGTATTTGTATGTATTTTTGGTTGTTTTATAGACTGTTACATTTTTGCCGTACATTTATGTCGCTTTGGAACACTTTTCGGCGGCAGCTTAATTTAATAAGCGTACATTGCCGGTCATTGTACTTTGGTTTTTAAATTTTTATGAATATTCAAACGTCTGCTCAATCAGACGATGTTAAGTTATTTTAGTAACAAAATCAGATCGATTTAATTCTTTAATAGGATCGCAATCTTATGAAAAATCTAAACTATTTGTTGCTTTAATACTAAAACTACTTGCAAAGATATGACGATGCTGAAAATCCCTTTTTATTATATCTTTTATATAATATTAATAATCCGATGGCGATATATGAATTTTGTAAATTATAAGCTAAAGTTCTTACTACAACTAGAATAAATGCCCTATTTTATTGGTTGTAAAGAATACAATGCATTAAACCGAAATATTACAAAATGTACTAAATACGTTTTTTTTGCGTTAAAATATCTAACTGTTAATAGTTTTCATTTTAAGTATGGCGTCACTATTGATAAGATTTGCAATACTTTAATGCTATTTCAAAATGCTAAACGATTAATTCTGAACAATTTTAAAACTTTTCCTTTCAATACTAAGTGTATAATAGGTAATTATTTTATTTAAATTATCCTAAAAATTAGTATTATTATTTGTTTTGCGAAGCGTAGCCGTTTTTTTTAAATTTGGTTATTTAATTTAGAAACAAAAGATATTCAGTTCTTAACTTCGATGTTAAATATTGACAATGGTTGAGTTTCAATATCTTGTCACTCTGTATTTAGGTTATATACAATGCACTCCTTCAACACAACAACTGAATTTTAAGAAAAGCGGCAGTGCATTTCGAAGGAAATAGTAATACTAACTTTTAGTATATCATAACTAAAATTAGTATTAATTAAACATATATCAAAATTACAGCCGAAGAAAACATATTCCAAATATGTTTTTGTTAATTACTGAAGTTCTTTATTAGTAACGTTGGCTAAAATAAATTTTCTTCGTCAATCTATTCTTTCTCGTGTTTTATCATTTCCTTAACAAGTTCCAATTTTATTACTTGATTAAAAAGCCTTCATGCTTTGTATCTATAATTTTTTCATTCCACTTTTTATTTAAAAAATGCGTTTAATACGTAGCGTTTATTTGTTCCTTAAATTTCAGTCAACAACAATTCCCTTTTAATTCCTTAATGTTATAGATATCTTTTATCTTATAAATTGCAATATAAAGCCTTTTCCTTCTGCCGTCTGATAATTTAGTTTTTATTTTATGCACTATTTTAATTCCTGAAATCTACAAAACCAAAGGTGCTCTGCTTAAAATGTTTTTGTATAAATTTCTCCAAAATTTCAGTTATTATTAGCTTTATATTAATTTTCATCGCAATTCAGTAGTTTGTTCATTTAACGGTTCACGAAACAGACAGACCCCTTTACCTCATACTTGTTAAAAATTACTTAATTTTAATCTACTACTGCTACCAAACATACTATTCCCTTAGCGGGGTAGGCAATGCCCAATACCGAGCATCCACCTTTTCAGCCACTGTATGCACCCATGCACCGACCCCTTTCACTCGCCTAGATAGCTACCATCGCCCTTCACCACAACTCTCAGCACTAACAGTATCCACATCATCTCACTAGTACCCACCAATCCTACCATCTCTGCAATCACCCATTCACCATTTTCCTCCATTCCTTTCTATCCTTAGACAATTCTTTTGCTTCCATTAAATTCATATATCGCTTTTGGTAAGCCCTCCTATACTTTGTGCTTTTTATTCTCTATTGCTTTTACAATTTCTTCAATCATGGTCAGCCATCTGTTTCTCGGTATACCTCTGCTCAGTTTCCCATTCATACCTGCCTCATATATTCTCTTTGTTAGGCGTTCATTACTCTTTCGTTCCACATGTACAACCCATCTTAATCCTTACATTTAAATTTTATTTCTTACTTTTGATTTTTTAAAACTTCCGGTTACTCAATTTTCGAAAAGTTACTGAAGAAGTCGGTCGGTTCATATAAAACAGAGTTAAGCATCTAAGAAATGTACTAGGTTTTAAAGAAATTGTTGTAGCCAATTTGAAGAAAATGGAAAAAATTAAAAATTCTGAAAATATCTAAAAGCAACAAAAATAAACTGGTACTTTCGGTTGTTCGATTTTAACCAAATTCTTCATTTTGTATAAAAAGGTAGTTGTCACCTCAAATATAAATTTTCATTTTGTTAGCTCTTTTAGTTCCATAGTTATTTTATTCAAAGTTAAGAGTAAAAGTACTTCCGGTTACTCAACTTATGGTAATTTTTCTCTGAGAAATCGCGTATATCATATGAAAGGGCATTAAATATCTAAGAAACGTGATAAGTTTAAAAAAATCGTTGCAGACGATTTTAAGAAAATCTCGAAAAGCTACAAAATGATGAGAGTACAGTGGCACTTCCGGTTATCCCATTTTAGTCAAATTGTTGAAGTCGCATGCTTGGATGGATACACAAACTTAAATAACAAAATTTGTCAATTTGCGACTTTTTGTTTTTGAGATATCGTGTTCACAGGCACACGCACCTATACATACAAACACACAGACATGTACGCTGACTGATTTCCAAATACATGATTTTTGGTCTCAGGATACCCTAAAACGTGTAGTTCCATTAAAATTTCGATCTTATTTTTTGGACGAAAACAATACTTTCTCTTTTACCTGTATTACATATGGGATACCAGAGAATAAAAAATCAGTCTACAATAATTCTTTAATTTTAGTTTTTAATTCGTTTGCATATCGACGGGGCCGTTCAAAATTTAATCGCTAGAATATCTCTCTCAATTTTATGATAAACTTTTAATGTCAACTTCTTTATCAATTTTGAAATGCCGTTAAGCAGTATTTTAGGACATAAGCAGTGGATATTTATTTTGGCGATTATATTAAAACTTAAGTAATTAAGAATATGGTATAGTTCTAAAACTTGAGCACAATAAGCTTGTAATTATGCTAAATAAGCATTGAAATCCCCTGTTTAGATAGTTTACTATATTATTATTATGCGGGTTTGTTTATTCAGAGTAATCGATTATTGGAGGTAGCTAACTTCACACCTTTCACACTAAATGAAAAGGGATAGAAAATATTATAATGTTTTTTTTATAATGACTAACCAGTAATTTTCATTGAAAAAGTATTTCTACTTAAAAGTAATGAAAAAGTACAGAGGTGTGTTGTAATGTTATATTAAAAGCAAGTTTTCATGACATATTTTATCACACAAGTTTAAGTTTAGCTCGTTCCTAAAGAACGAGTGCGGTAAAACGTCTTACGTATCGAGTGCTTTTTTACTATTTTATCTATTAACACGTGTATAGCCTAAAATTTTGGAAAAAATGCTCAATGTTAATATATTACTGATCTACGGAATTTTGTGATAGTTGGTAACACCAACATTTTGACATTTAGATATGAAAGTTTTGTCAATTTCTATTCTATGCTGATCTTCAATAAAGTTGCAATCCTTTTAAAATAATATATTTCGTGTTAGAAAGAAGGCCATTATGGGAGTCAAATTGGTTTCGTAATGAACTCATTTCGGCACTCAAATGATGATATAAGTATATAAGCTGCCCTTTAAAGCACGCTACAACGAGCAGCAAATGCTTTAAATGTATTTACACGTGTGTATCATACGCCATTTTATATTACGCATTCATAATTATCTGCGAAATAAGAGAAATAAAATTGCGCATTAAAGTCAAACCAACATTACTTTTTATTCGAAACGTGCTAACTAAATTTTCACAAATACTAGTATGTAGAGAGCAACTATTGTTTACAAGCTGTAAATATGTATTTTATAGTTATTGAAACCTTTACCTAGTAATCGTTAAAACGTGTTTTAAAGGTATTTTTAAGCATGCTGCTAAGGTGTGTAAATAACGATTATGATACAGGCATAATAAAAAATACATTATAAAATATTATGATATTTAAGTTAATAAATTTTGAGGGTTTGTTTACCTGTTTTTGCCTCCTTTCTACATTTTATGTTTAAATTTAAGACTATAATTATGCTTTTTATCTTTTGTGACAAGTGCCATCCATTTAATACAAAATCGTTATTTTATTTTTTGAACTAAATTTGTATTCCTTTTAGCTCTTGCTATTTACTTAAATACTGCCCATTTGTAATAGATAGCTTATTATTCTGAGCTACATGGCCTATCGTCACATTTTTTCCTTTTGTCAATTGGTAGTTACTATAAGGGACTGCTATAATTACATTAATACGACCATGTAAAGTCATTAATATTTTAAAAATATAAAGGTAAACAAATTTATAACACGGGCGCATCTTACTGTGCATTTTCGTTATATTAACCCTTTTTTCCACGTTTACGTAAACTAAATTGAAAGTATTACTCATTATTATACTCGTATCTATATTATTAGTGTGGATCTAATTTAGAAAAAAATGCCTGTAATTAAATTTTGTCATCATAATTGTGGAGTTTCTTCGAATGATTTACATCCTAGAATAACTGTTTATTAATCAAAATAGTTCTGGGCTTTCAGGTCTGACAGATATTTCGTAGCTCATTAGTTACAAGATAAATATCAGAAATGACGATCTTTGGATTACTACGTAATTTAAATAATGTTCATTCATGGTTGATGGATTTCAACCGGTTTATCCTACATATGCTACAGTAAAGTTATAGATATACATTTTTAATTGGTAGTTTTATTAAAAGCATACAAGAAGGTATAATTCATTTATGGATATTTAAATATAATTATATATTAATTTGTTTGAACTTCACATTATCTAACTGAACTTCTGACTGTCTACAACGGCAAAAATCTGAATCAAACACTACATCTAAAGAAAAGGAGGAAATAACAGGAAACCTTTAAAAAGAATCCGGAAATGAAATGAGCACCGCAGGCGGTTTTGTCTGTATTTCCATTAACTCAGTATGTGGAGTTGGACTTTCCGATCCTTATTTCTACAACTTTAGTACTCAGACTTTCAGTAACCCTATGAACGCAAATAGACAATGAGTATATACGAACTAACACAACCTTCTTTTAACAGAGAGGAAAAACAATTTCATCTAGAATCAAATAACACGAAGCTTTTAAGCACTGAGCTTTATATTGATTGAAAACTCTGAATTTCTAAATGTTTCCTTTCGGTTCTTTAAATGACGATACATTTCTGTCGATCAAGAAGCAATTTATTAAATATATAATTAGCGCTCTTCAATAAAACAACGTAATACCAAAATTTGATTTTAATTCATTAAAAATCTGAGAAAACATTCTATTGACGATTTTCGCTCCCAAATAAAGTTGTTTACTCCTAACTAAATATGTTTATTTAAAATTCTACATAAAACAGATAAATCGTTTAAAAATTACTTTTATCTTTGTTTTTAGAGTTCCAAAAAAGTAACAATGTTTGCATGAATTAAAACTTGAATGCTGTATTATATTTACAAGCTGAAATAGATAATGTTGTTAAATATTTAACAAAAAACGTACATTTAACCTTCATTAAAATTATTGTTAAGGGATATGGTAGATCTGAATTTGAAAGTTAGCCTATCCGTGTATAGGACCTGGGTTTAATCGATGATCTTGGCTATTTCTATAACGCATTGGAATGACAAACTCCTCTGAGGTAGAAGTATCGCTCTGTCGCTTCTCTCTGTCCATTGCTTAATATGCACATAGAAATAAATCATGCTTGTCTTCATTGGAATCGAGTTTTGACGATTATCTTGAATTTAGACACAAATATTTTTACTGATCATACATTCATTATTATATAAAAACACTGTAAAGAAACGCTTTCGAATAACATACTTAACTAGCATGAATGTTATTGTACTTTATGGTAATAAAATGAATGAATAAAATCTGATTTTTGTAAGAAGTATAACCTAGGGCTTTTAAATGTGATTAGTAGTATGCAATTAAATTTAAGAGGTGTTTAGAATGTTTAGGCATTCTAAAAAGTGCACTATAAAATGCACCATCTGTAATTATAATGAAAGCATGCCAGCAGAAATCGCTAGGAAGTGTACAATAGAAAATTTACGAGTATAGCATTTAACCTGTACTGTGTACAAATTAATGGTATAGATATTGTATTATACGTAAGTAAATCGAATCGCGTTCACAATTAACGCGTATTTATTGTGTTATTCCTAGTATTGAACGTAAGTATAGATATATTTACTTTACAATTCACCTATTGTGTAATTCGTCATCTGTACTTCCCAAAACGTGCCGATCTATCGAGCTTCTTATACACGGGGTGTTTCGCCTAAGAACCGATACAGAGAAGGGACATGTAGAGCAACCAAAGTTATGATGATTTAATGCAACTTACCTTAATAGTAATTTGCATCCCTGAGAAGTTATAGGTCTTCAAAGTTAGGTTTCAAATTTCGAAAAAAATCAATATATCAGTTATAGTTGAACTTATAAAAACGAAACTTGGCATTTATTGTGAGGAAAGCAAGAGGATTAATCGACAGTAAGTGGAATTCAATTGAAGAATTTTAAATGGCTGATAAGGAATGATGCACCCCTAAAATGTGACAGAATTTTTGAACTCGTTGGCAGACTCAAAAAATTGTTATTTAGTTTTATGAATAATTTAATTCTAAAACTTTTCTTACCCTTGTTATTTTTCGAAAAACTTCAAGAAAAGCCCGAATTAATAAAAACATGTATTTTAGCGATGTTATTTAAATTTTAAAAGTGTGCTATGAAATATAGGTCAAACGTGACAATCTAGAAAAAGTTATAGTAAGAATAATTTAATTAGAAAAACAAACAATTTAAACAACAAAAGTAACAGATTTGCACTAAGTTATAAAAATTGTTCTAAATGATCACTGTTTTCTCTCGGCATAAATTTATTCTTCGTCGAAAATTGAAGTCTACTCTTTCCGATAACTGATGATTGTTTCGAATTAAATTGCACTTATCCGTAATGCGATTCCACAATTCTGCTCGGGTAGTAACTGGCGAGGAATACACAAATTCTTTTATCGTTCCCCA
>JAHWXV010951604.1:0-14242 GCA_024586415.1 Phrixothrix hirtus | reverse complement strand
ACAACGTACGGAAGGTTTTCTCCATTGGCAAGAATGTGCCTGTTAATAAACAGCATGGAAGATTTGGACTTCTTTGGGATAGACTTTACTAAATTTAAGGTTAATTTAAGAAATAATTTAAAAATGTAGATTATGTAATAATACTATGTATTGATTGTGTATTGGAATTTTCCCTAATAAACGTTATCGTTATAAAAAAAAAAAAAGAATAAATGTTTGAGTATACGGCTCAAAGAACGTATCTCTAGTTATATGTTATTGGCATATATTTCTCTTAATTATCTATCTGTCACTCAATACCACCATAGGTCGCTATACTAATAGTTTCTATTTGGCCTCTTCCAACACTCCTAAATTAGAAATAATGCTTTTAATATGATTTACTTGTATACGTATTTGTTAAATAAAATGAAATTGCACAAAACTGGAAAAAGTATTTTCATTAGAGAAATACCAGTAAACTGATTTTAAATTAAGTAAAACAATATAAATTCTTCTTTATTTAGCAATCAAATTCATAATATTTAATATTTATAATATTAAAATTTCGGCTAAATAAAATAACTAAATCAATTATTATGAGTAATAGTTTTATTTATAGTAGGTACATTAAATGTTTTACTTAAATAACCTTATTTAGCAACTTTTATTGCAACTAATAGCAATTTTAATATCAGTTCCAAAAAATATACTTTAAATTGCTCTTATCCTCATATTTTAGTACACGACCTAAAAAAGATGCAAAAGTCTTCACAAGCGGACTTCCTAAAATTAAATTTCAATCCAAGTTTTCATTTCATATCCTTTACTGAGAAATCAAACTTTGTCAATAATAAAATATTTATTGAACCAATATTTATTATTGCTCACAAGGGGAAATAAATTTTCCTCTCATAAAGGAATAAAAAGGAACTTTAAATAAATCTATCTCCTGTTCCATGTTATGATTTAGTACATATATTCGAAGTTTAAAAATTTATATTGTTAAATGTGTATTAATTGCAAGAACTTATGCGTTTATAAACAGCATTTCACACAAGCAGGCAATATAATTTTATCGTTTCGTTTCATTTAGCATAGACAACAGTTTGCATTATCGTAATTAATATAATTAGTAAGTTTTTGTTATTTTCCGAGTTATTCTTTATTTTATTTTATTTTTATAATAAAAGATTATGAACCTGTTAGAATGCTAAAATACGCTGAAAACACTTTGAAATGATAGACAACTATTTTACTCTAGCATATTTTGGGTTTATCGAAGTTTTTCTAATATGTTTTATATCTAGATCAATTAATTTTCATATACATAGGTACACACATGGTTGTGTGTATAATGTGTATAATAATGTTTGGTTTTCTTTTAGGGCAATTCATAAGGTTACATCGAATCGTTAGCGTAACATATTCAAATTATCTGTAGTTTATAATAACGTGTGTCCCAGAAGCCTTGGAATCAAGCTCTTGCCATTACTTTAACAAGGTATGTCAATTCTTATTTCACATGGATTTTAAAATTAAGATAAAAAGCAATTAACCTAGAAAAGTAATTTTTATTAGCTATTACCGACTATTACAAATTACTACCACAATAAATATCTTTCGTTCTTGTGTGAACATTTTCCGGTTTAATAAACAAGAAATTCAAATTTGGTAGTAATTTGTAATAATTAGTGTCAGTTAGTTAAAATTACATTTGTCGGTTATTTGTTTTTTGTTATAATTTTAATGTGTGTCTATAAGAAAAGACCTACCTTGTTAAAGTCGAGACCTCTGGGACACGTTATGAAGAGCTGCTAGCTAATCTTGCCTATTTCTTAGTTTTTGATTATTTATTATTGGTTGCTAAATAGCAAGAATGGAGCATGAAAGTAAGAAACATTCTCGACTTTAAATTAAACGAAAAAGTAAAAGAACAAAAATAAAATTATCAAGAAGAAAATTCGTGACCATTGCTACAAATGCTTCAGTAAAAACGGCAAATAGGTTATATGATAACGACCTTATTCGAGAACCTGTAAATAATTGAAATTAAACGCTGTTGAATTATAAGCATTGAACACTCACCATCCGCTTTAAAATCAACAGGCAATTAAGGGTGTGGATGTAGTTTTTATTATATAGATATTAGTGAAAACAAGTAAGGTTCTAGATGTGTGTTCTGTTACAAATGTAACATATATAACTCAAGAGGAAATTTTAGGTAGAAGTAGAGCGTGGAATAATTCAATGGGTTGAGGTGAACGAAATTTTCTGAATTATGCGCGGCATTGAATATTCCGTCTATGTCTTTGAATGCAAACAAACATGCAGAAATTTAAGTGCTGCAACTGATGAACTATGCGATAGCTAGATAAATGGCAAACGCTAGCAAAGAAGAATATAATTTAGCAGTAGACGCGTGCGAAACTGATCTAATGGAATGGCCATGATTACCGTATTCGTCGATAGAGTATGGAGTAAAAAACCCTATACAAGTAACTATAATGCCCTACCTTAGTGGTAAAACAGAGAGGATATTATATTTGAACATAAAAAACAAATATTACCAAATCAAAAGTTCCAAGTAACTGTTCTAAGGTCTTTGGGGTTTTTAAAAATTGAATTCAAACGCATAATTTAAATATACCAAAATAATTAGCGATGAAGACAGTAATCATAGGTGACAATTATTATGGTCCGCACGTTTTCATCCAAAAAAGTGCAGATATTATATACTACGCAATTATTGCAACAAAATGAATGAAATATCAGAAATACCAAAAACAGACATGAAGATCAAATTTCTTTAAATAATAATATTTTAAAGTTTAGATCAGCCAATGTTAATGAAATTAGATCCCGTCAGAAAGAAAATATTTATCTCACAGTTAAAACAGAGAACTTTGAAAATATGGTGTCAGACAACACATTACATTCTCTTTCGTATTTTGAACTTAAATTAAAGTTACTGATATTAATTACTTTCCAACTAAAGATTTATGATTGAATTCGAAGTATAAATATCAATAATTTATCAATTAAAGCAAAATTCAAAAAGATACAAAAGTAACGTACGCAAATTATTAGAATATTGATTTATATGTATTTTAGGAACAATATTTGCAACAATTGTTCATCCATATTACAGAACACGCGAAAGCTTGCTTAACACAGAAAATTTGCGCATATAACTCACTTCAATGCAATTTTTTCAGATAAACATAGATTTCCACGTAAAAGGCGTCAAATACGTAAGAATAATAGAAAATTTAAAAAAAATTGTTGGTGCTCCTTTCAACAAAAGAAGAAGAATAAAATGGCACTTGCGGTAATTTGATTTTAACTAAATTCTGGTGTTACCATATCTGTAAGAAAGACATATAAAATTTGATTTTTGTATGATGTTTCGGTTATCACATTTTAACCAAATTTGTGCTAATACATATAAAGATAGTTATGACCTGAAATCTAAGTTTTCATTTAGATCGTTTCGTAATTATTTTATTTAGCATTAACGGTAAAAGTACTTTCGCTTACTAGCTTTACGAAAAATTTGCTGAACGACGGTACAGATTATATGAGAGGGCATTTAATGGATAATAAATATAGTTTGTTTTAAAAAAACCGCTGAAGTCGATTTGTAGAAAATTGCAAATAACCTATAAATGACAAAAGTATAGTGGAACGTTCAGGTATCTAATTTTAATCAAATTGTTTAGATTGCATAATTTAATGACACCAAACCTAAATGTACGAGACATAAGTTCACGCTCAGACAGGCAGACAGATACACAGGCATATTTCAAAGAGCAATCAAACACGCCACCAGAGCGTCACAAAATTCCTAGCAAACATTGCATCTAGGACACATTATTTCCAGATGAGGAGATATTTACTGTACTCAGAGGTCGCCAAAATTATCGGCTACCTAAAGTAAAACGCTTTCGTTGATAAACCATGAATTATTCATTAGCTGAAAAGAAAAATTGTTGAGGAAATCGTTAATATTCAATTGAATATATTGTACAGTATTATGGAAAATTTCGATGAATGATTTCAAGAGTACTACGGAAAATATGTAACTGCATGGTTGATCCGTTGAATTAGTTTCTCTTGATCAATAAGAGTTTTTGCTGTTTCCCAAAACAAAATTTAAGCAATTAAAAGCTGAACGTTTTGGGCACTATACAATCAGACTACTACCACCAATTCAACGCTTTAAAAATTCTTGATTCTGCGAGACTCGTGATTGAATACCTTAATGAGCTGGGGCAGCGAATTTGAAACCACATGTTCATGCCGGTTGCTCAATGCACGTCTTTTAACAGGTTCGGCAAAGTTTTGGTACGAAAATTAAGATAGTTAGTTGCGTTTAAACGATATGGCAAAATCTATGGTCCCATCAACATGCCAACTATAATTTCAGCACACAAATTGACACCGAATCAAATTTGATAGTTGCTTTGATGAGGATCACACGAATTTTTATTGGTCCAACTTAATATTTTGTAAACTCTATTATTTTTATATTAAATTACTTGCTTCTAAATTCTTATAGTTTTGTTGATTTGGAAATTTTTCTGTTGCAAACAGCATTCTGTTTAATTCGCTAGATTAACTAATAGTTACAAATTTTCGCTTTTCTTAATTTTGATAGCTGTTTTTTCTAATTTTCTATTTGCCATTCTTTTGTTTTTAATTGTATTTTTTAAGAACCTATGAATATAGGCAATAATTAACTAAAATTAATCGAAAAGTATATAGGTCTCCTAACAAAGTTTGTATTTCTATAGGTGTTATTCATATACAGCGAATGTTTTCGTTTTAAGCTAATAAGTTACAACATTTTTAGGTTAATTATTTACATAATGTTTGTGTTAATTTCAGCTGGATCCAGTTTCAGTATAAAATAAGTTAACCTTTAGTTCCATTTCCATATATTTTGGTTCATTGTAATTTTAAAATTTCCAATTTCATTGTATATATTTAAGTTTAAATGGTTTGAGAAATATACTGTTAATACATGGTTAAAATAATAGTTTAGCTTTAAAACCAGTGAGAGCAAAAAATTATGGATGAAACAAGTTAAAATGATATGGTAAGGTAATATTGTAAGCGTAAGAAGGTTTTATAAAAGTATTGTGTCTTGGTGTCTTTATTTTAAACTTTGATATAGAAAGTCATTCAAATACACGTGTCAGAAATAATACGAATGTAAACCACATTTGAAATTTTAAAAAGAGAGGATAAGATATTAAACTAATAAAATAAAAGAGTCGTCTACTTTCCAGTTTGTATATTGCGTTTTGCAATTTCTACATCATGTGAGAGTTATAGGCCCCTCTTTGTAAGTATAGAGGCGTGGGGCATGATATCGTTAGTAAGGCTGTCATTAGATATTAAATGTTAAATATCAATGATACGTTTAATTTCAAGTGATTTTAGGTTAAGCGGGGATTAAAGCGACAGAAGAGGTTACGTTGAGTGTCTATGCAGCTTTGGTTGTAGGGGAAAGTGCTGAATAATTTAGAAAATGTCGCTGTCTTAATATTATTGCAGGATCTGTGATTAACATGAAATGGGTACTAGTGTTGTTTGATATTTGGAAGTGAATGCGTATTTTCCTTGGAAAACCAATAAAAATAATTTATATTAATTAAGATGGACTAACTACATTTCAATATTTATCTAAAACTTGAGTGCTTAAAAAATTAGAGGTATCTAAGGGAATACGCGGTTTATGTATGATGCGCGCTTAATTAAACTTAAGGTTTTCCATTATTTTCAGTGTTCCATTCTAGAAAAATAAAACTACTGAAATTCAAATTTCGACACATAATAAATTATAATGACATTCGCTGTTCCATGAAAATAAATCGATTTTCTCTAATTTGCCGCCCAATTATTCACAGGGCGTTAAATTGTACACTAATGTTTGATGAAAATTGCCATACCTTTTCAAAACTTTAATAGTATATACGGTGTCTCATTTTAAAAATTTGGGTACGGTTTGTCGTGAATTTTCTACTCATGCTGTATACTTTAAAATAATTTCAAGTTATATCCTGTGGTACAGCCTACAATTCTATTCTTTACATATTTCCTGAGTGTGTAATCATAAAATTCGTATTGAACTTTGACATATTACTGGGGTACTTGGTATAAGAAGTATTCAAAATATATAGCATTCATTGGCAAATAAAAGGTACTCATCTCAAACCAGAAACAGTTGACAAACTTTATTATTTAAAATCACAATTTAGCTACGTTTGCAACAAGTTTTGTTTACAATAGTAGTCCTAAGAAAAATTTTGAATATGAATCACTTCGTAAAAATTCCGTCAAGGCTAAAGTGCGCACTGTTATACGCTTTTCAGATGAATAAACCGTCAATGTTGTAAATTTACTTTCAACTGACTATTGCTTATGAACATAATGTTTTAGACGAACAATCTACAAGAATATGATGCCAAACAAGGAGGTCTGGTGCCGTGATAGAGTGCATTCCCGTTATTTGTTTATCGAAACCAACAGTTTATAACAATATATAAGACAGTCAGATAAGATCGCCATATTACTCTGGATAGATAGCGCTCTGAAAATTGTCGTTATCTACTAAAAAAGATCGACACTTATCATGCAAATTATCGTACCATTTGAGTTCCGCGAATTTGAAATACCAACATAGATAAAGGGAGATTATCAGTGGATTGTTAGCGAATTAACGGTGTTGCACTTCTTATCCAAACCACCATGACAGATAATACTGTTTCGGATTTCACCTCGGAGAATAAACACTAATGTTTTTACAGCAATCATGTATATTCGCTACACCAACCAAGAAAAATCCAGCACATTGTAACGCTCGTCCTTTTTCTCGGTTACTTTTTTATTAGTTTATTCAGTTTTAGTTAAAATTATTCTAATTCCGTTGAGAATAAAATGGTACAGCTTTAACTATATTTGAGAATTAGATTCAGTCACTTTATCTTACGGTTTTAGTAAGAAAAGACAAATTCAATTTTTATCAAGTTCATTTCTATAAAATTTAATTGTTTTTTATTTACGTAATTAATCATCAACTTGTTGGTTCTAAATTACTCTTGACAACTTTTCATATTAAAATTATATTTATTATCTTAAATCTATATTTCGATTCAAACATTAATATTGTTCACAGTTAATAAATTTAATTCAGGTAATATTCAATTAGGGATAGTTTTGATGCATCCTGATTCAGTGTGTGTGTGAATTAGCAAATTTTGTGTTGAAGGTCAGAACGGCACTTCTGGTCCGACGTTTGAATAGTACACATGTATTCTTGCCATTGGGAATTTTAGCTTTGATAACAGCTGTTGTAAAGGTTAAAATTACGTCTGTATCTCTTCGAAATTATAAATGATGGTATATACTTAACTATGATGGTTTGAAAAATTAAATTTGGGATTTCGTACTATCCACGCAACGGCATGACAAATAGGGGGGGGGGTATTTAATGGTTTTAAAAGTGAAGTTGTTCTCCTGAGGCCGTAATAGATGGTTATTTAGTGTCAAATGCAGTAAGATATACAATTGGAATTATTAATTTGAGTCAAAGCGTGCATACAAAATTGTTTGTTTTCTGTTTTTGATAAGGTATTATATCCAAAATGGCGTACCGTGATTTGGAGAAATTCTATTAAAATTTGAGCTTGTCGTAGACAAGGTTTATGTATTTGCGCATGTCGTAAAACATGGATATATAGTTGCGCATGTCTGAAGGACATATCGTTAAATGTTGCTGCACTATTGACATTTGATCCTATTCATAACTTGCATCTAATTAAATAATCACATAATTATTTCCTATGAAATAACTTCGGCCACGGTTTATTTAGTCATCAGAATTCTTTGGTTTCGAAATTGGGTGGGTTTTATCTAAATAATTCATTATTGGGGTTGCTATTTGATTAATTTATTTTTATATTAATTATTTTGCTCAAAATTTTATATTCTGTCAAGGGTTGTAAACCTGATTGTTCAATTTTCTTACTTTCTATTTGCTTCATTTAATTAGTCTCGAACTAATTGGATCACCGGTGGTCACCCACTTACCACAATTCATTGTAAACCAATATTTTGAATTACATTATTGCTTCGTATAGTTGGAGAAACTATGACTAATTATTATATTATTGCTCGTTGGAGATTATTCTTGGACGGAATTAAATTTCTTTCTTGGGAAATAGTTGCATTCACGAATGAATCTGATTTATGCCTTTAAAAAGTTACTGTTCGGTGAGACAATGGTCTAAAGTCTGTTCTATTTAGCTGTGGAGTCGGTTTTTTTCAGCTGAAGTACACCTCTATCGGGTACCTGATTGAAAATTCAACTACTGGCTGCCACCTTCTTATATCGCTTTCTTGGAGCATATAGTATCACGTTTATGTTTTAAAATTCAATTGATAGTTAAAATTAAAAATTCACTAAGAAATTGTCATTTTGTATATTACTGTGATTTATTCTATTATTCAAATTATACGAATGTTGTTATAAATCTAATCATTCAATCAGTGCTTCTAGGCCGAAACAGCAACTTGTACTCTAAAGAATATCTTCTTTTATTAATTTTAACATCTGTTTCATTGCTAATTAAACTGACGCCAAAGGATACAACTTACACTCGCTGCTACACCCCTTATTCCTATTTCCCTGAGTTGTCCTTTGCAGAGCTAGCATTACATAACGTTTATTATCAACAACTGTAATTTGAGATTGTGTTTTTTGTAGCTCAATTTTATATTGAATTACTTAAACCATTTGACCTTACATACACATAATATATATTTTTTTCATATTTTTTAAGAACGTTACAATTGTCGATCCCAGTTCCTGATTCCGTCAAGCACTTTTGATTGATTGATTGAAATTTCTCATTTTTTGCCTACTTTAGATGGGAATCGTTAATTATAGTAATTAAAGTTGTGAATTATTAAGTAAATTTAACAATCTCTTTATATTATTATTATGACTTATATTTCATATTTTACGTTTTATATTTAAACCTGACATTGATTTATGATACATTGATTGATTTAATTCTATAAATTGCTTTTAGTATTTTACGTTGGAGTTTGAATGCGTCTATGAGGTTATAGATAAACTTAAGTTTACGTTTGGATATTCTTATATTAAAGAAGTTTGTATTACACATAGGTGTAATTAAGATTACATACAGCTTTTTAGATACATTTATATTTTATATTTTAAGGCTTATATTTATCATAAGCAAGCAATCGTATTCGATTGGATTTATTTTATTAACAGCTTGTATATCTTTTCTGACTAATTATTTTGAGTAGTAATTAATAGATTATTATCTACCTAATTTTTCTCATAGTGTTGAAATTTATTCTATCTTAAAAATTGTATTTACCATTATTATGGATCCAGTTTATTTTAAAAAAAAAGAATTATCTGACGAACTTTCGTTAAGAGGTTTAGCCTTCAACGGAGATGTTGATAGCAAACGTAAGCAATTACGTGGTGCATTACATCAAGAAAGTAGAAGAAGTTATCAGAAGAAGCACTTCTTCATAGCGCAGTCGACTTATTTAAAGCCGACGCTCTAATTTGGTATCGAGGTGCTAAATTTACCTTTACATCATATGATATTTTCGTAGATTCCTTGAAAAAGGAATTCCTTCCGCCTTCTCTTGACTTCGATGTGTGGTCGCAAATAATATCGCGCAAACAATTCTCTGGTCAAAAATGTAGCTTATTTATTGCAACTATGGAACCGTTATTTCATCATTTATCTGCGCTTGCTTCGGAAAGCAACCGATTGGAGCATATTTTATTCAATTTGCAATCATATCATATGGACCGACTTTCTCCATTTAAATTTGATTCTATCGCTAGTTGTAAACAAATTGAAGATTTTTAATACCCAATGGATCAGAGTCATCAGATATCTACTAAAAATGTTCCAATTAAACAAAATTTCAATTTTGCTAGAACAGTTAGGTCTTTTGAAAGACGCATTTATCAGACTTGTTCGATTACTTGTTGGAATTATTCCGAATCAGGTCATCCATATCAAAGGTGTAGCAGAGCATGAATTACTTTTTGTAGGAGTTGTGGAATGAAAGGACAATATTCTTCTACGTGCACTAATTGTTCAAAAAACGCGGACAGGGCCACAGCACTTCGGGAAACTGTGCCCAAAGGCCTTTAAGAATAAGAAGGCAACGTCCTGCGTTTATTTCTAAGGATCAAGGAGTTAAAGTTGGAACATCTCATTCCGATCATCAGGCATCTTGTACTATCTTAGCTCCAAATAATCAGTCGGTTGATAATAGCCCATATCTACATTTAAAAATTATCCTTCATCAATTTTCAGCATTAATCGACACAGGTCTTAATATTAATGTGTTAGGTCGTCAATCATTATTTTTGATAAATAAACATAAAATTTCATTCGTTCCTTGTAATCATCAAGAACAGCAGAAACAACTAGAAGAAAAAATAGCATTGTGTCAGCTTTCTTCTCTTAAGCTAAGTCGAACATCCTTGGTAGAACATATCATCAATACAACCACTCAACAGCCGCTTCGGGCTAGACAGTATTCCTTGTCACCGGCTATGCAACAGCATCTTTATCGAGAAATTGACGAGATGCTGAGCTTAGGAGTAATTCAACCATCACAATCTCTTTATCTTAGTCCAATGCTTTTAGTGAAGAAAAAGCATGGTGGATATCGAGCCCGTTTCGATGACAGTGCTCTTAATAATATCACCGTTAAGGACTCTTAACCTCTGCCACTTGTAGATAACATCTTGTCTAAATTAAATAATGCAAAATATATTTAGACGATTGATTTGAAGGAGACGTTTTGGAACATTCCCTTATCTGCGCATTCTCGAGCAACAACTACTTTTTCTGTTAACGGTAAACGTCTCTTTGAATTTACGGTCCTTTCTTTTGGAGTTACCAATGGACCTGCAACAATGCAGCGACTTATGGATCAAGTAATTGATCAGATTCTTTCAAAAAATGTTTTCGTAATATATGGTTATTTAGTTTCGAATACAGTAAGGCATGAAATTTGAATTATTAATTTGAGTCAAAGGGTGCATGCAAAATTGTTCCTTTTTTGTGTTTGATAAGGTATTATACCCAAAATGGCGTACCTTAATTTGGAGAAGTTCCATTAAAATTTGAGCTTAGCGTAGACAAGGTTTATGTATTGGCGCATGTCGTAAGACATGGATATATAGCTGCGTATGTCTGGAGGACCTTCCGTTAATTACTACTGCACTATTGACATTTGACCCTATTCATAGCTTGCACCTAATTAAATAATCACATAATTATTTCCTATGAAATAACTTCGACCACAGTTTATTTGGTCACGAGACCTCTTCGGTTTCGAAATTGGGTGGGTTTTATCTAAATAATTCATTATTCGGGTTCTTATTTGATTAATTTGCTTTTATATTAATTATTTTGCTCAAAATTTTATATTCCGCCAAGGGTTTTAAAATTGATTGTTCCATTTTTTTATTTTCTATTTGCTTCATTTAATTCATTAGTCTCGAACTAATTGAGTCGCCGGTGGTCACCCAATTAGTCCAATTCATTGTAAACCAATACTATTAGTTATGTTATTGCTTCGTATAGTTGGAGAAACTATGATTCATTATTACATTATTGCTCGTTGATGATTATTCTTGAACGGAATTAAATTTCTCTCTTGGAAAATATTTGCGTTCACGAATTAATCTTATTTCTACCTTTAAAAAATTACTGTTCGATGAGACAATGGTCTAAAGTCTGTTCTGTTTAGTTGTGGAGTCGGTTCTTTCATCTGAAGTACACCTCTATCGGGTACCTGATCAAAGATTCGACTACTGGTCGCAACCTTCTTATATCACTGTCTTGGAATATATGGTATCGCATTTATGCTTTAAAATTCAATTGATTGTTAAAATTAAAAATCGACTAAGAAATTGTCATTTTGTAAATTACTGTGATTTATTCTGTTATTTAAATTACACGAGTGTTGTTATAAATCTAGTCTTTCAATCAGTGCTTCTAGGCCGAAACATTGGATGCAACTGGTACTCTAAGAAATGTCATCTTTTAATAATTTCAACATCTGTTTATTTGGTAATTAAACTGGCGCCAAAGAATACAACTTGCACTGACTGCTACATTACTTATTCCCACTTCTCTGAGTTGTCCTTTGCAGAGCTAGCCTTGCATAACGTTTCCTATTAAGAACTGTTATTTGATTTTGTGTTTTTTGTAGCTCAATTTTATATTGAGTTACATAAACCATTTAATCTTACATACAAGTAATATATTTTTTTCATATTGTTTTAAGAATGTTACATCATCTATTCTAAGATGGGAAGGATATTGTTGTGGTAAATTGCATGACTTCTTGTGAAACAATAAATAGAACTTGTTATTATCAGTGCTATTCAAAAGCTAAGTCGCATGTTTCTGCGAAGACTGCAACAGTCACTTATTGTAAAGACGCACTGGGGACAAAATTGTATATAAGAATAGTTTGTGGTCACTCTGTATATTATGTGCTTGAGTTTTCAGTTTTCGGTAAACAATAGTTTCGAACTGAACTGTAATAATTTTTGCGCTATTTTGTGTAATCGCATTATTGAGATTTAATAATAGTAATTTTGATTTAATCTTTGACTTTGTGAGACTTAAATTTTTATATTTGCTTTGATTAATTATGGTAAACTGTAATGTTGTATTGTTGCCTAGGAAGTGACTCACTCTAACGTCGAACATCAAATATAATCTTTCGCAGTTGTTTTGAAGGTTAAAAATACCATGTAATTGCTTGTCTGATAATTTTTTATGGGTTTGTACAAAACCGGAACACGTTTTGGCTAAAATATGTCGAAGGTAAAATATTCTTTCGATGGCTCGTGCTTCTAGACGTTGACTTTTATGCGGTATCGTAATTGCATATACGATGGTAAGCTTTCTTTATTAATTACGTGATTAATCCAATTAGTAATTGTTCCTTTCAATTTTTTTATTAGCTTGACCCGATATGGTCCAAAAATTAACTGTGTGCTCAATTGGCCCTATAAGTCGTTGTTTCTTTTGTCCTAGCAAAAGATGGCAAGCAAACATCAATGGCAAGGTCGTACTATTTTTAATTACTTATTATAAGTTTTCTATTTCGAGCTACTACGTTAATACCTTTAAAACAATTACGTCCTGATGTAATACAATAACGTAGGGCAAAGAAATAATTTATACGAACGCTGAAGGACTTGATCAGCGATGGTCGTTGTTTTTCTGAAGCCCAACAGGTGCATGTCAATACGCACATCTGGAAGCTTAATTTTTCTTTGAATATCTCTAATACTAATTTGCCTATGCGATCCAAAATTTTGTGTATAATTAATGTAGCTTTATAATTTATAATTAATTAATTTGTCCTAGAAATAATATCTCATTTAAATTTATCAGTAATTCGCGAACCTTCAATATTAAGTTACCTTTGTGAAGTAACATCGTCTATAAATTTAACAAGATTTCTTAATAAATTTCGCTGTAGAAATAATGTTTTGATGAAAAATTTGACCCAGTATTATCGATACGTTATCCTGACTTTCATTTCAACTATGATAACAGATAGTTTTCAACAACCAGCTGCTTATCTAGAGGTAATCGAATGTACCACTTTATGCTCTTAAATTGAATTATTACGATTTACTTGCACATAAAGCATGGATAGTATGTTTATACGTATTGCCACAAATTGTGATTTGTTTTAATTAAAATCCCTTTTCAGCCTTAAATTATTTTATGAAGAATAGAACGCTGTTATTATTTGATTCCAGTTTTTGCTACGTAAGTTTCACTTACCAATTATACGAGATCCATAACTTTAAATATCTAAAGAGTTTCTATCAGTTTGTTATTAGTAAAACATAAGTTCACAAAAATAGCTTCAGAATTAAAATATGTGTTAAATTTTCTCCATAAAAAAGTATTTTCATTAACTTGTTGCTTGATAGATTTTATTGTGCAACGAATAAGTATCATTGATAAGTGTTACCGTACTTTCAAATTAAAATATGGGTGTTAGCTTTGATCCATAAAAAAACACGTAATTAACTTTTTCAATGATTAGTAGGGGGCGGAATAAATGCATTTAAATGCAGCCAAAATATGCGCATATATATGTCTTGTTTGCCTTTAAAATATGCACTTATATGCCTTTTTTTGACCAA
>JAHWXV010951587.1:0-11774 GCA_024586415.1 Phrixothrix hirtus | reverse complement strand
TATATATATATATATATATATATATATATATATATATATATATATATATATATAAGTGGTATACTGATTATGCATATTTAAAGTCATACATATAAACGTATGAACACTAAAAATATAAAACAACTTCTCTTACCTTAATGGTTTTAATTAATACAATAGAATTTCTAAAATCTTGGTTAAGGTAATTCTGGTAACTCAAATCTAACTTTTCAAATGTCAAGTTAAATCTAACTTCTTTACTTAAAATTTCTAAAAACATCCATTTAAAGTTTTATCTTCGAGTATCGAGTAATTTACTTTGATTAAAATGTGATTCCTCAAACTGTTTACAAAATTTAGTAGTGTTTATGTGTTTCCAAACTTCAATTCGTTGTAAGTCGAGTAAACTATTAATCAATGTAAGTGTGAAAATAACTTTATTAATACTTTAGCGACTTAAAGGCTTACACTGCTTTCGTTGGAACGACATGCAAGATTCATTCTTGTGAACGGAAATTGGAACGAACTTACAACATCTAAGGTAATTTAATTTATTAATATCATTCATCCTACTATTCAACATTAAATATACCGAGTTTAGTTTGTCACTTGAGAGCGCCCTCCAAATAGTTATCTAAACTTGCTGAATTTTGGTAAACTGGATGTTTTATCTAGAAATAATATTTTGATAAAGGTTTTCCGGTAGTCACTTACACTTGATGTAAATACCTTTCTTATTGCGTTTAGTTTTAGTTTTTGTGTATGCTAAATAACAACTATCCTAGCATAAATAATTTATAGAAATAGTGATACATTAAATACAGAATTTATCTGAATACCCATTGATCATAACATAATGTTGAATAGTAGATTAATTAACTTAAAGCACAGCATATCGTTGTGATATGCCTTCATATTAAAAGTACTAACAGAACAAATTTTAAAAAATTAGAATTATCCATCAATCTTGACAACCTTAGAAATGCATTCTAAATAATCACAAATGCTCCTTGCATACAATTACGGGGCACAAGCAAGAGGTTTGCGTAATCAACAATTTACAATGTTGAAAATTAAAAATTAAGTATATACACAAAACAAGAATTTTCAATAAATTAACAATAAATTGTATTGCATTTATTTTTCTCTTACTTCCTATCTTAAAAACACTATTCCTCACCTAAGAAATAAATTTTACATTATTGACATTTTGTTTTGACTAACATTTATCAAGTTATCTTCCATTGTTTATTGCTTATTCACACTATGCACAAATAAGCAGCTAATAAAATAAAATTAACTTATGTTTATTTCCCTTTTAATTAAATAAAAATTACAAGTGTGTTTTAGAACTAACTAAAAAAATAAGTTATATTGTGAACCATTATTTCATCTTAGAAGTAACCTCTAGCTGTAATTTTGTATTAGATATTTGCAAACGCTTTCATAACACCGCAATGTTTCCATCTATAGCCCAGCTTAAATATGGTAGAAAATGATTAATGTTTTATGGTCAACAATGGACAACTGCAATGTAAAGCGGCATTACCTGTTTTATAGGTTTGTGAGGTAACCAATTATGCAGTTCTGCAACTCGCTATAACATATGCGTACCCATTAAAATCAGCCATCGCTATAATATTTATATCCCAGTATAGTTCCTTTTAAACTATCAAGTAACTTGTTTAATTACATAATACATAATACATAACACATAATGCATAATACATAATACACATAGTGTATTTGAAATTGTCCAAAATTTGCAGTACGTCATTTTGTTTACAAAAATAAAAAACTGGTGTGAAACAATCACTTTCTCTTATGTATTATAGAAATGGAAGTATTGTATGGGGTGAGCGAAACTCAAAGTCTCAGCTCTACTAGAAGAAAAAGAAAAACGATAGAAAATATCTGAAAAGAGGTTCTTAAATGGGATTGAGTAAGGTTCATTTTAAGTCAAATTTGCATATTTTTTCATGTTTTTAAACTGAGGCAATAATGTCATCGAATTTTTTTTGCCTGAAAAATACCTATATTTGGCACATTTAAAAAGAGCTGAATTTTCTAAACAAATTTTGTTATTAAAATTTCTATCTTTTTAAAAAATTATAAGCACATTTGTAAAAAGAAGTATTATTTAAAATTCGCAATTGTCACCACTTAAATAAGTAGCCTTTGGAAAAAATATCAAAGCCGCATCTGTGAATAATTAAACATTATTAATTATTATTATTAATTTTTATTAATTATTAATTTAACATTAAGAAACACAGAAAGAAACAAAGTATGTAGGTAATCACTAAAACAAATTTTCAATTTTAGCACCCTCTACTTCTTGACACTTACCCAATCTTCTCCTTACTTCTCTCACTGAAGCCTAGCGCAACATTTCTGCAGATACTTCGTCGTAAGCGTTTCTAATTTTTTTCTTTTAAATGTTCCAAGTTAACAGATGGTGTTTTGTAAACTTTATTTTACAAAGTTTCCCACAAGAAGAAATTTAGTGGCGTCAAGTCCGGTGATTTGGGCGTCCACTGTATTTGTCCATTTATAACTACCCAATTTTCTTCATAACTTTCATTTAAATATTGTTGGACAAGTCTTGCTTTATGGGGTGGAGCTCTGTATTGCTAGAAATTCATGTTTACTCGCAACTGTAATGGCACATTTTCGAGAAGCACAGCAAGCTGTCCCACTATGTAAAACTCCTTCCTATAAATGTGGACCAATCAAATAACCATTAATAATACCAACCCAAACATTAATTTCGAAGTGTCCTTGAATTTCAATCGGATTGGCAAGTTGTGGATTTTCAGTAGCCTAAAAATGTTCGTTTTCTTTACTAGGCTTACCGTTACTAACAAAACAGCTTTCGTCCGTCTACAACACATGCTGAAAAACCCGATTATCATTGATCCCTAGGTTTTCCATCACTTGGGCAACATAATTAATTCTTCGTTGTTTATGATGATCTGACAAATGTTCTAAGTTGTGAAGTTTATAATCGTGATAACCATTTTCTTTCAAAATGTTTTGTATCGAACTATATCTTAAATTCAACTCACGACAGGTTTGTTGAATCCTGTTCCTTCGATGATCTTCAAAATACTGCAAAGCATGGGCAACAGTATTGTCAGAATTTACCATTTTAACAATTTTTTTTCTTTTCGAGAAGAAAATGCCTCGTTATTTGCACTAAATTTCATTACAATCTTTTAAATATTTTTAAACTTAAATAAAACGTTCAAGGTATCTCTGGGCATATAACTGGATTGCTATTTTAGGGTTCTTTTGAGATTCACCATAAATTAATAACTTATCGACTTTTTCGTTGTGCGTAAACATTTTACAAATAGGTAATAATCACTGGAAGTCATGTCTGGACTATACAGAAGGTGATCGGTATCTTCAAAGCCGCAGTCATAAATTGTGGCTTGCGTAATTCCAGCAGTGTAGACGGCTGCATTTTTGTGAAGCAAATTCACGTCTCTGGTCAGTTTTCCACATCTTGTCACCCAAATAGTTTGTCATAATTTATGTAGGAGTGCTGCATAATATACTCCGTTGACCAAGCTGTTGCCTTCTATAAAATCTAAAAGAAGAATGTTCTTATAATTCCAAAATATCGTAGACATCCCTTTTTTTATTTATTGACGGACCCTAAATGTTCTTGGTGGTCCTTCTCCTGTTCGTTTCCATTCTATCGGCTACCTTTTGAACACAGCATCATAATAGAGAACCATGATTTCATCTACCGCGACAATTATCTTCAACACGTTCACGGGTTTCGCCCCATTCCAAAAAGGATCTGGCACATTCAACACAGCGTTGGCGCTAAACTGCTGAAAGATGCTTGGGATCTACACTACATTAATTTAATGTATACCTAAATAATCGTGGAGGATTTGGTCGACAGTTGTACCTGAAAGCCTCGCCGTTTGTGCTATTTTTTCATCTTCACGTGACCATGGTTTAATACGAGATCTTCAACAACGGCAATGTTGTCAGTCATCACGACTTCCACCGTTGTTCCTGTCCAAGCGTCACCTTGCAATAACTTCTGTAACATTCGAAATCGTTTTGAGGAATATTTTACCACAGAACAAGACCGGGAGTTGAGCGTTAAAGTTTGGAGGCGAACGCCTTCTCCAGTAAGAGGTTTGGTAACACACCGATTTTCAATTTTCGTTATTTCAGACATCGTGATCAACAAATGACAACTGTAAGAAAACTAACTGAGGTTAAATGTGTTTTGGTTTTTTCCAAGACTAATAAGACCTGACCTGATGAGTTATCAACATTTTGATCAACTGCGATACCTTGATCTATGCCAAGCCAGGAGATTTTGGAGCTGCCCTATTATAAATGTTAAAATTCAATTCAATATTTAAAATTATTATTTTTTAGTAGCCATGACGTAACGTGAGTTTACCTAATATAACATTTCACCATAAATTATTATTTATTGTAATTAATTAATCAAAATTAAGTATAGAGGACTAGAAAAAATTTAAGTGCGTAATTTTAAAAATAATATTTTCGCATTATACAGTAACATTTGAATATCTGATATCATTTCTTATAGAAAAATAAAATCAACGAACCACATTAAGTAATGTGAGCTTTTTGAATAAACATTAAAAATGTTTTTTTTTGTGTTAACTGTAGCTTGTAATTGACTATAGATCATTTAAAAGTCCATATTTCTATGCGAATATTTATATATGTTTTTTGTAATAGATTAAGATTCTTTATAGATTTATGTCCACTTAGAGCCCGCGTACGCGTATGTTAAAATGTTAAATTGTACCTAATATCCTGACACCCTGTATATGCAATTATGTTACGCTTGTCAAAGTTTCATGGAATGTAGGCTTTTGAAACTTCAGTATACAGGCGATAACATTGTTATGATCTAATCTATAAAGTATAAAATGCAGACCATAATCCTAAACCAATTTATAAGCAAAACTTAATTTTTCAAAAATAAGGGCTTATTAAGTTTTGAACGTATGGTCCTTAGATCCTTTTGTGAAGAAACCGCATTAAAAGCTGAAACTACGCAAAACTTCTACAGACGAGGTAGTTAATCTAACAGTTGCTGTTTTCTGTGCTATTATACGAGTATAAGATCACTTAATTAATATTATTTTCCCGGGATCGAGTGTCGACGTTGCAATATTTTCGAAAAATCATTTTTAGCAAGTAATTGACCACATTAAAGGGTAAGTTGCTCATGTGTTAGTACAAAACGTCATAAATAACATTTAATTGTCATTTCCTCACTCAAATATTGCTTAGTTGTCAATATGTTTCTGGATATTATTAAATTTGAACAAAGAAGGAAATCTACGACTTCAAATACATTTTTAATTATTTTTCGATACTGAATAAGCGCAGTAAATTGCTAAAAAAATTTAGCACTTCAGATACACCCTTGATGTACATAAATAATAAAGCTCCGGTACTTAAAACGCATTCTTTAATTCTACTTGGATAGTTTTAGTCTTCGTAGTTTTCTTTTGCCAAACCGTAACCTTACGTAATTGAAAATATTAATTATCTACTGAAATTATTTAAAAATTGTCTACCTTTCTATTGCAATAGGATTATGAGTGTCAAAACGTTTATCACAAGGATATATATTATAATATTTAGTACTATAACGGATGCATTGTAGTCGTTAGCACTATCATACAAACACTGTATTGTTCATAATTAATAGTAATGGAATCATTAGAATTCAAAGTAGGTTTGGCCAAGAAAACACAGTTGATTACCACTTTTACATGGACATGGGTTACAAGAATGACTCACAATAAATTTCCGACATGGTCCGCCCAATCCAACGATCGAGTTAGAAATCTCTTACCCGCACAGACTGAGATTACTGAGAACACAACAGCTGTAAAAAGGAGACAGTGTAGCAAAATCAGTAATGATAGTTGTGGTGAGTGGCTCAACCAAATTACCGTGATGACTTATGTCTGACTTATGCTGTTTATTTTGCACCACCTGGTATATAGCGACATCTGCTACTATTTCTTTCCTATCATCATGTATAGAACTGTTAAATTAAGTCAATTACATTCTTCAGGGTACGTAATTTAGTCATCTTTAATTTATAATTCAACGGATATAAATTTCTTGTTTAATTTATTCCATACAGCTACGTGTAATAAATTTTAAATTTATCAGTTAAGTTGAATTAAGTTTATTAAATATACCTTTTAGTTAAAAATAAATTTAATTGAAATTGAAATATTTGATATAAAGAAGAATAGATGAATTGCTTTCCTATATTTTCAAAAAAAGAAGATATTTCTGTGCATCATTTTTAATATTTAACTCTAGAGTATATAATTGGAAAGATTAGGATAAAGTCATCAAAAGATATCCATCGAATGAGTCAGATAAACTTCGAATAAATTCTGTATTAGACTATTTGAAAATACAATGGAACAACCGATGTTCAGTTCAGTAAAGCACTGTGACCTCACGTTTATCAATAATGTTGGATTTTTCTACCGCAGTAACAGCGAGGTTTTGACTTCATACTATGAGATAAAAATAGAAAGAATTAATTGGGTAGTTACGTTGAACAAAACAAAGTCGCACTTCCAGTATCTCAAGCGTAGTTTTCTAAAAATTACCAAAGAATAGTGTAAAGATTAACTATTTACTTCGCGGGTAAAATGTGTATTTTTTGTAGCAAATTGAAAATTGTACCTGTCAGCCAGATCTAGCCATCGCACCTCTGGAAATTGTTACCGCGGTTGGAAATCCAAGGTATTTGGTACAATTAACCGACAAGGCTTTGACAATTTTCTTGACCTCTAAGTGATTTTACAATTTAAACAGCATCGCCTCCGTGAACGCTTCTTTATTCGTTTTTGGCCAGTTTCAACAAAAAGCTAAGATAAAGTTATAAATTACGTACCGGCTGGTTTATTTCGCTTTAAGTATAAGATAAAATGGAACAATATTTGTTTAAAAAGCACTGTTAACGTAAATTTTAATTTAAATGTAACATAATCTGTAATTTTAGCGTATTTCAAATTACGGCCGTTTTTTATAATAATAATAATACTAATAATATTTATTAACGGAAGATGTATCCTTTACAAAATATAATTACAGAAGAAATCTAGTAAAAAACAAAAACAGAATAAAACCGAGAATATACAGGTAAAACTTTAAAATAACAATGACAAATTACTTTAAACAGTAAATACTAAATAATATTGCGAGAGAGATTTAAATTTAGTTGAATTTAATACGGTCTTATAGAGAGTCGTTTGTGTAAACTTTTTGTAATATATGATCTTTAAAAACGCTCAAGGATACACCACATAGGTTCAATTTTCCGTATTTAAATACAGTGCGCCGGATTCTGACTTGTTCTGAATTATTAAGTTTACCTGCACGTTATTACATCAATATTTATTACATTTTTCCATTAAAAGTGCTTATAAACTTTAATAGCTTTCATTTTGATGTTGTTGATAAACGAGTTCTCTTAATACGTCGAAATACCTATTTGGGACTGAATAATCTTGTAAAATAGTTAACATCAATAATGTTTGTATTTTGGAACTAATCACTTGTTAATTTAAGATTGACTTAATTGCTAATCAACATGCTTACAAGCATGAAGTCTGTGAACCTATATTTCGTTGGTTTATAAATGTGTTTAGCGTGTTTCCTTGTTTCATCCCAATTACTTGTGACAAGTTCTAAAGCTTACCAAAAACAAGTATGCTCCAGAATTATTAGTGCTCGTAGTAATAGTTTTAATAAAATTGACATCGATCATTTTTATAGTATCAGAATTTAATTTCTTAATTTTACATTTAATTCACATAAGCATTATTTTTATACCGGGTATCTTACTTTAAGCAGTCGTTAGATATCGTTAATTTTGAGTCAAACAAAACATTTGTTTAACAATCTAAACGTTTTGGTAAAATAGCGAATTAGTTCATAAGTTGGTATCTACGGGGTGAACCATCCTCTGTTTCCTTTCTTTTGACAAATATTTCATTATTTTTAATAAAGTAATATATAAGGTGGACCGTTCTTGACGCTACACCTATTTAGAATATCCTTATATGTCGGAGTAGTCACAATTATTAACCTCCGACGTTTAATGACATTTATTTCAGCCTAGACAACTTATCGCGTCTGCTTTATCGTACGAATGTCTATCTCTGCTCTAAAGGTAAGTCTCGAACATCTCGACGTACAGAGCGCTTCCCGTAAACCAACCCTGTTCTGAGTATCAGACTAGAAAAAAAGTGACGTGTTCCCATTCTCAAACTTAATTAGGGTTGTGTTAATTAGTGTTTGTCGTGTGATAATTAAGTTTGTCGGAAGTTCAAAGCGTAAACACGTGAAAAGTGTAATTAATTTGACGCATCGCCAACGAAAAAGACTATTTTCATTTTATTTTACTATAAAGAATTATTTAACTAAAACACCATTAAAAATGTATAAAACTGTTCAAAATGCAAACATGCAGACAAATGTAAATTATAAAATTTAATAATACAAAAAGGAAATTCGATATTAGAAATTGTTTAAACAAATAGGATCTAATTTTCCGAAAAGAACCGTTATTAAAAATGTAATATTCCGAGAATTTAAATCGAATGGAAGCCAAAGCCAGACAAACAGATGGTAACAAATTTGTAGAATGACTGATAAGAGTTTAATTTTACACAAACTCAAAACGCAAACAAAACTGAACCTTATTTCATTAATTAATTAATAATTAAACGCATACAATTTAAAACCAACCTTTTATAAACAAATAAATATATTCTGTTCGTAGTTAAGTCAGAAAATGTAAAAATAACTGAAAGATTTTAAATTTAAAATGCGAGAAATTTTAAAAATCCTAACAAATAATTAAATTCAAAACCAGTGAATCGATGGTCCGATTAAGATGTAGTTAGCTTCAAAATTCGAGTTAACAACAAATACAGCCTTTAGGCCGAGAAAAAAATCAAAAAATCCAAAATTTGAAGTTAGCTAATATCGCCGTCCTTCTCTCGTCAAAAACATATAAAAGCGAGCATTTCAAACCGAAGAATTCAGAGATAAGCATCCTACTGCCTTGAGTAGTTTGACTGCTCGTCTGAGAAAACAAACAATTTCAAATTGTTGTTAACCAACCGCAATTTGCAAAAGATAATGTTGCATACACTTACCGCTTCGCAATTTCAATCAGAAACAAAAGATTCTATCCACTTGTTTGAAACAATTTACGCTACAAACAATGCCGAAGTGAATTCTTTATTTAACGCATTGATTTGCATTATGGATCGATGGTATGTATAGAAAGCTATCTATATAACACTGTTTTTTTAACTGTGGTATGTACAGTGCTTTCGCCTATATGACATCTCTGATTTGTATTTGCAGCGAAACAATTACCGCAAACTAGTCTTCATTAATTACAGACAAACGCCAATTAAACACGGAAAATCATGTAATACACCGAACAAACCGCCTACTAAAACACCGAATTTACTATCGTTAAAATTAAATAAAAACGAAGGGCATTAATCTACAAATTGCTGTCTAAAAGCTCATTGTCACACTCGAATACGCATCACGCTTAAAGTACACTTGTTAGATCATAAGCCGGTCCAAAAATCAGCTGTTTGCGAAACTGAACAATAATATTTAATAAATTCTATACACAGTTAGCCAACAAATTATATAGGTCGTATGAGACGATCCAAAGAACCCTTACACACCTTTGACTGAGTCCTACCTTCGCGGCAAAAATATTAAGTGACAGCAATCCGACATAAAAATTACACCCGAGCGGACGTCACAAACCCCCGATTTGAAGTAATCCTACAGTATTCAGCCTCGAAGGTATAGATGAACCACTGATCTCTCCATTGTAGCTTTGTCGGTCATGGTTGAATACCCGTCAAATTGTTACATGATTTTTGCGATTGAACTTGCAAAAATCTTTAGATTAAGCTAGGTAATTAGCTTAAATGGATCTTAATGTCTAGATTCTTGAAGAATGTTCCAAAAATAGTTATTTCCATGTAACCACTGCTAAGATTAATTAGTTCTAAAATTGATATTGGCGTATAAAGATATTGGAAATGAATTGTGCTTTAAAATAAATATTGCAAATAAATATATATGTACATATAAAATTATAATCAGTCGTAATTTGTAAATAAATTAGAGAATCTAAATATGTAAGCAAATAATTTGCATATTTGATTACATTGCTAAGAAAGAAATCAGGATTGTATTTTGTAGTATAGATTTAAATATGGAAACTTAAATAGATACACAGGATAAGAATTAGGCAGTTCATTCCGAAGATCTTTGTACTATAATACACTAACTACTACTACTACTACTACCAGCCATGCCATTCCCTTAGCGGGGCAAAACCCAATAGCAAGCCTCCAATAAATACGATACAGAAACTTATAGGTCATAGATTTATATTATAAAAAAATAGAACAGTCTTTATTCCTTTGTGTACGTTTTTGTGTTTGGGCGAATTTTTTACCAAATAACAAAATTTTAACATGTTTAATTATCCTCAATAAGACTGTCAAATTAGTGCAAATACGCATTATACACGACACATTGATATAAAATGAAACAGTATTTGATTTTCCATAGTTGCCAAAGAATAGAGAACGGGTTACTCAAAAAGTTCATGGAGTATTGAAACGATGTAAGCTGCTTTAAATGCCGTAGCTTCTGGTATCCCAATTAGGACAGCGGCATTGCAATTTAATATTGCCTACAGCACAATCAAATACCTAGTTCATGCAGAGTATTGTTATGATTCATCTTTAGGTGGAAAATGTGTATTCAATAAACATCAAGAACGTGAAATCGAACAACATGTATTACTTATGGCCAAGTTATATCACACTTTCAGATCTGCGCAGCTTGGAATTTGAGTACGCAGAACGCAACGGAATAAAAAATAACTCTTCGAAGGAAACTCGCTAGGCAGAAAATGACTAGTTATATGCGTTTTTGAAAAGACAACCTAAGTTGATTCTGAGCGGTATTAACAGAGTTATGGCTTTTAATAGGGAGGAAGTTTAAATTTTTTTCAAACATTGAAACATTGCAAGAATCGTTTAGTTTTCCACCTACACGTATATAAAATGTTGACGAGACTGGTATTGCCATAGTGCAAACTCCTGCTCGAATATTACCCCCTAAAGGTATGGAGCAAGTGGGAGCTTTAACAATTTGGAAGAGGGGTAAAAATATCATAGTCGCTGTTGTTATAGTGCTGCACGCCATTACATCCCCCCAATGTTTATTTATCCTTGCAAAATGACGTCTCCGTTGCTCGAAAAAGGTAGTCCTCCGGGGGCAATTTATAATTGTTCAAACAATAGGTGGATGACAACAGAACTTTTTTTAATTTGACTCGAACACTTTGCCAATCATAGAAATGCCACAAAAGAATCGTCATTGTTACTAGTGAGGCAAAGTCACAAAAGGTTTTGCAGTGAGTGGTATTTGGCCTTTTAATCCAAATACTTTCACGGATTAGGATTTTATAGCAGTGGAGAATATCCAAACATTAAATAAAGATGGCGAAAATAGTGTTCCAAAAATATGAAATATCTCAACGAAGTAAAAATAATAATAATAATAATAATAATAATATTTATTTAAGTACGTTATACATGTTTGTATTTGTAGCAGGTCAAAGAATAAATAGTAACTACAGTCGTTGCTTATTAAAGGCAAACACTTAAGAATTAAAATTTAAATGA
>JAHWXV010951319.1:0-10042 GCA_024586415.1 Phrixothrix hirtus | reverse complement strand
ACACACACACACACACACACATACACAAGGGTCAGTTAAACATATACCGAAATTTTCTTAAATAATTTTTCTGATTATGATACAATTTAAAAACACTTTTATTACCTTTCTACATAGTTTCCTTATTCTGAAACATTTTTCCCATCGTTTAGGAAGTTTCTTGATTCCGTCATTATAAAAAGTTGAAAATTGAGCACAAAAATTATGCACAAAGAGTTTAATCTTTTCATCGTATTGAAAGTTTGATCCTCTAGGGCTTCCTTCAACGGTCGAAACAGATGGTAGTCACACGGTGACAAATCTGGGCTGTATGGTGGATGTTCTAGCTGATCCCTGATCTCGAAACGAGCGCTTTTCTGATTAGGAGAAAGAAGTTGCGGAACCTATTGCACTGACAGCTTTGAGAAGCCAAATTCCTCACGCATGATTGAATATGCCCTCCCGTGATTTAGACTCACTGAAGAAGAAATATCGTTAATAGGGGACGCCTGTCTTCCCCCACAATCTCTTTTACTGCAGAAATGTTTTCTTCTGTGATAGCAGTTCGGGGGCGTCGACCGTGACTCTGATTTTCCACTATTTTCACTTCTTCAGAGAAACGTTTGTGCCATTCTTACACGCGGGTATTGGACAGAGTTTCATACGCAAATTGTGCTCGCGAACGAGTTAAAATTTCTGAAAGTCTCACTTCTTCTTTCATCAAAAACTTCGTAATAATTCGTTGTGAACGTATTGATAGGGTATCCTAAAAATAAGTTACATCGTGCAAATTATGAGTACGTTATGGCCGTACAATTTTCTTGAAATTTTTTTTCAAAAGCAATTTTTGAATTCTGAAAATTTAATTTATATAGTTTGCTCTAAATAGAATCCTGTCTACTATCTAAAAGGAATTATGAATGGGATGATAGTAAACAACACGCACTACAGAAATTTGATATGCTTATAAAAAACGCAATGTTTTCTTAGGACCTATAAAAGTGGTTTGACCTTATTTACTTTCTTTGAAATAACAAAAGAGTTTTAAATCAGCTGTTACATTTCAATATTTAATTTTTAAACGTATTGATTGTATTATTTCTTGCTTGCAAAATTATTTATTAAAAACTCAAGATTCTAAATTGTTTTATCTTAAATGTCAGACATCAAATTAATACAATTAAGTATGTTTTAATATTTGTAACGTATTTAATGGAGAAATTCTAAAACAGCATAAGTGATTCTTTTACGCCGACCAGTAATACTATCATTCCCTAAAAATTACTGTTGTAAACAAAAAGAACAATTCGAAAATACATTTTCTATTTATTTGTTTTGCTTTGTAAAATGATTTTTAAATTTTTCTTTTACCTGTTAAATTCATGTACCGTAGATTGAGTAACTATTCTAAAATATGTCAGGTAAACTAACAAAATTCTTTTAACGTTATCCTCTGGAACAAATATTTTAGAAACAAGCATATGTTCCTAATCCAGGATGTACCGATGAATAATACACATCAGGAGCAACAATATTACTATCCGGCACGGCACGCACGCCACTACTATAATTTTTAATATTTTGGAAACTATACGTTTCCGAAAAAACTTCATCAACAAATTTTGTTCCACATGTAATAAGGTACCCACAGTTTGCGGGGAATCATTTAATTTTGGGATACCCTGTACACATATATGAGAATTCTACTTTCGTGTCTGGGTAGCTTAAGGTGTAGAGCGTGCGTCATGTAAACGCAAGAACTTAAATTCGATCCTCAGATGATGCAGAATTTTTATAAATGTATTTTCACTTATTAAAAATTAAAAAAAATTTTGAGGTTTACCTCAAATAGATAAAAATTTAAAAATAAACTCTTATATACCGGGTGACAATGGTGATAGGCTAACACCTTTAAATATTTAAATAATTAATAAAAACTGTTTTATAACATTAGTTTTTGCATACACAATTATTCTTATTGCTATTTTAATAATTTCTTAAAAATTTCTGTGAACAATGCATATATATTAAAGCTTAAAAGTTCTCTCTAATTTTCATTACTATTTAAAATTAAATTAAAATTGTCTTCATATTAATTTTAAAGTTTGAAAGGCCCTTCTTAGTCAATTAGATTGAAAGTTGTAAAACGATCCTTCCATCTTAGTTTTAAGCTTGTGCCTTCAACGGATGTTCGTCCAAAGCAAAACTATGTAACGATCTCAGGAGGTTTTCAGATGCTTTTTAATACCCTAGGCACGATGGAGAACTGCAATATTCAACGATTAAGTGAGAAGCTTCGTTATCAATTTAAATAACTTGAACGTTTGCATTTAACAAGTAAAACTCTAATTTGAACATTCCCATTTTAAAATTAAAATATAATAAAATTCTCATTACTTGTGAAAGCATTTTGAGTATTTTGTTAGTGCAGGCCTGCCAGTAATCCGACAGGTACATTATTGTAAATTTTACCCTATAAAAAGTAGTGAAACGCAATAACGATAAGACTGTTGTATATACAAGTATCTTAAATCCTTATTGCCGCGTTGGTTAAACTTAAACTGCAATTGAATATTGAATTAATAAATTAGAAACGTGCGCAAGTAAGGTAACCACTAAGAGTTTTGCATGCCTAAACCTAGGAAACCTTCTTTTAGGATCATCTATCTATGTATTGTGAGTATTTTTAAAAGTGGAGGTAGTCGACTTTAGACGTATTTACCCCATTCTGGGTTAATTACAGGCTGATTTACAGTGTTACTAGCTAGAACATCCTTGTTTTTAGATCAATATTGATCACATCCATATAGTTTAACTGAAGGTCATGTACATTTCCCATATTATATGGATGTGTGATTCAGTTCTAAATGTAAACATTTCCAGTCACATTTGGTACGCTTGTAGCTCATCGGGCCTGAATATTTTAAGATCGGATAATTTAATATATAGGGTATTTTGTGATCTTGAACTTAACTATTTTTTCATTTTCAAGTTAAAAAAATTGTTGGCGCATCAAAAAGAAAACACCACACCTACGTGTTAATTATTTTTATCTCGTTTGTATCCTACCAAATTTGATTCAAATAGGAGGAGGATGCTTCGATTTGTACATTTGTTAAATAACTAACATCTTGTTTTGTTTTTTATAAAGCAAAAATGGAAATGTTAGAGATTCAATTTTTTCTCTGATAAAAAAAATTATATCGTTAATACTATAAAAGTTGTACAAGCGGCGTGAAAGCTAATAAAATCACTAATAAACATTCTTTAGTAAAACTTTAATAAGTTTGTATGAGCTAAGCTGTCAGTTTAATACTGAAATATTGCCAGTATTTACGATCCACATTAATAAAAGCGCACACTGTTAAAAAACAAACGTAATTTTGTAAATTACCATATCTTGAATTATATTTAAAGCAAATTCTGCTACCTATGTTATGTACAAAACGAATATGCACATATTTGTGATATCTCGTCAGAAATATGGCAAATTTGCTGGATCATAATAAAACGAGGGTGTACGAAAGGAGGTACGAAATTTCTATTGACGTTCCTTCACCTTTGGCTTTCTTGATAAACTGATTGACTCTGCTGTTAGTAATGTTTATTTGTCCTGATAAAGCATCTTACTAGAGTGGCCGAGGTGTTGATTTTCTGACCTACATTTATTTTGGTCACGTATGGCTTGATTTTTAAAAGAAAACTTGTTAGTGAAGGTTGAATTTGAAGTATGAGATGTTTTAAGATGATTTTATTCTTAATAAAAAAGAAATGGGTAACATTTATAATTTTAGGACGTTTCTTAATAATTTGTATGTCTTTGTACATAATGATACTCCATACTTTAAACGGCATTATTAAATGGGTTTCTAACCAAGGCTCTCAATAAAATAGATTAGGGATAAGTAACTATGATATATGAGTATAGGGTAGTTTAATCAAATTTTAGAATTAACCACTAATTAATAGTTTTATTATATAGTATTCGAAATCTTAACAGAAATTATGAATTAAGAAGGACCATGTTCGGATATACCTCTAAGTAGTTTTTAAATTTTTTAAATAATAAAAACCTATTTGTTATACAATTTTTAACTTTTCAAAAGTGAAAAATTACCTAGCTAATTACCTTTTCTTATGATAAAAAGTGTTTCTAAAAAATATTAAAAGCAATAGCGGAGTTTAGAAGCTTTATTGAACAGGTAGTTTATAAGTTATGCGCTGTATCTTATATAATATAATAGTGTTACCTATACATGTTTGAATACATAACTTCTCCATTCCTAGATTTAAATATGGACTTTTCCCAGAACGCAATATTCATGAAAATAAAATAAGAAGGATAGGTTTTGGAGTAGTAACAAGGATGAAATAACATTACTTCATAACATAAATATACTTAAGCAATTAATTTAAGCGTTTGATTAGATTAAAATAATTTACAATATTTACATACTAAAATTCTAATTTCGAATCATGGTTGTTGTATTGCAAGCGCGTCTGAAATTTTGACACTAGTATTAACAAGCATCTGGAGACACCCTGTGTATGACAATGCATAATTATTTTTTGAACATATTGGGTAATATCGCGTTGACATTTTAATAATAATGGCAATAAAAATTACTTATCTAAAATTATAACTAGTCCAAGTAAAATAACGATTGAAAACAAATCCTTTGGTACAAAATAAAATTTAATTGAAACATTTAGATATTCTTGAAATTACTACATCAATAAACTTTGTAAGCAAGCTTCAGCCGTTCTAAAAATAGTACAATAAACCCTCTTACTCGCTTGCCGTTGGGAGAGACGCGAATACAGCAAGTTGAGGCTAGAGTGGTGCAATAGCAGGATGCTTTCTTTAGTGCGTGCCAAGGTTAAATTTAAATAAGGTAATCGAAGAGTTACTCAAGTCCAATTTAGGCAAAAGGAGATCGACTTATTGGAAAATCGCTCTATTTTCGCTCAAAGGCGGATAATATTGGAGTCAGTGCGTTAATCCACGCCAGATTCCTATACAAGGGTTTAGGATCTGATGGTGCCGTACACACAGGTACGATAAAATTGAAGCCCTAGGCAGCAAGGTTTTCCGATTCCTTCGGGAAGTCGTAGAATTCTAAAACATCAAGTAAGTGGCATCCCTCTACCTTAATATTACCGCAACGTAATCTTTAAAGCATCTCTTCGAAAGCTCAGCCCCTTTTTTTTTCATATACTCTGCTGGAACGATTATTTCGATCAAGGTATAAACAAAAGACAATTGAAATAACTTTTGTAAATAGTATGCCGAGTTTTACTAAGTTCATGTGATTATGTTAAATAAGTCCATCGTTCAAAGGCCGAATGAATTATTCAATTTAGAAGTAATTATAAACGTTAGAAACCCAGGAGTCCCCTGCGTTAGTTATAGTTAACCAATTGTTTTTAATTTTATTTTTGGTGTCAGTGAATTTTACTTAACTAGATATTTTACCTTTTTATTATTACAGTGATATATTGAGTACAGATTTTATTATTCCGTATTATAAAAATTCTTAGAACTAGTAACTATTCTTTCTTTCAGAGAATTGCTAGAATTAAGTAAGCAACTATCTTCATTTGTAAGTCTAGCTTGACCTAATCAAAGTATAAACTCAGCGGCGTACGCTCACCACCTACATAGTAAACATACCATTGTTGTTTCGAATTATAGGTTTTGGAAGAGGAGTCTTTGTTCTCGATTTCTCCCTAACACCGAACCTGACGTATTTTAACAAAGTAGCGTCTATGATTACGACCTTCCCAATTATGACAACTGTAAGACGTTCCTAAGCATAGCTCTATTTGATTTAATAGCTAACGTGGAACTCCCTTTCTCTACTGTCTACAAGTGCAATCTTGATAGTTCAGGAAATAACATCGTTGCATCCTTTTGAGTTGCCAAACGTCTTTTCGCCCGTTATAATATACACATGATCATGCATCTTGATGTTGCATCTTATTCACCTACTTTCTTCTTTGAAGAAACCGAATTTATTTCTGTATTTATACAAGGTGTTTACTAATTGGTGTAAAACGGATTAGTAGCGATATTGTTCTTATAAATTTGAGTTGAAAATCTTAATACGAAATTTTTGTATATGTCTTCCTTTGGTCACATGATAACATTTTTGTAATTCGGAAGTTTGGAAAAATTACATTAGGTTCAATTATACAAGACTATTTATTGATTCATAAAAGTAAATTTAAACAATGATAATAAATAGTAACCTTGGTAACATCATTTTAAGGAATTATTTTAACAAATTTTCAAAATGCAAACCATTCTTTTCGATACAACGGCTGCTCGGGTGTTTCTATTACGGAAGCAAAATACCATGTACACTTCGGCATATTCTTTAAAAGTAAATTTCGTTTTAATAGCAACACAAAAGCAATAACCTACTCATTGCAAAAAACGGAAAAACATATTATGGTCACAGTCAATTAGCAGCAAAAGCGAAGTACTAAGGTTGAATGTTCTGCTACTTTGACATGTAACAATTTAAAAACAGTTATTAATTTTTCAAGCAATAGTTATGTTAAATTTATTAACTTTCTGTCTTTAATAATATTCATTGTAGTAAATATAATTGCCGTAATGGAATAGCATCCTGTTGGCTTCGCTATCACGACTGTATCCGAAAGAAAACCGGTCCCTATAAGCCAAGTTCAATATATTTTCCTAACATTCGTTCGATTCAGACGGTGTAAAGCAAACTTGAAATACTTTCATTAATTAAAAATTCTTAAGTGGTTTCTTTAACTACTTGTTCTCCTTAAGTACTTATTTTACACGAAGTTGCTTCATAATGTAATTAATTTTTCATATCGGTTGACGATTCTAGGCAAGCAATACTGTTTGGTTCAAATGGAACATTTTAAGAAGATTCAAATAAATTCATCAGTATCTTCAACATCATCATCATGAATTCTTATTCCTAAGCAATTATGTATTGTCTAACCATAACGACGAATCAACAGGGCATGCTTTTCTAAATAAGTTTGACGGAGCGCGTCATTGATCACAAATATGTTATTTTACAACGAATTGACTACAACTTAATTTGAAGCATTTAGAATGGATTTAAATTTGCGATTACTTTCATTAAATTTCACAACATATGTTACTTTAACTAACGGATTAATAATTGCTACACTTTGACTTCTATTTGAATTCATTAAATTGGTATTTAAAAACAAACTTTAAATAAAACTGTACATTCATTTTTACCTTTAATAAGAATAATAATTTTAAATTGAAGTATATCATAGGTTGTCGACGAATGATTTTGGTAGAATTTTGCTTTATTTTAATTTTAATTCATTCATTATTTTTACTATACCAATTGTGTTCTTATATGCAAGTATATACAAGTATATATCGTTCAAATTGTTATGATTATTTTTGAAATTGTCCCGTTTGACTTCTATTTTTATTAACTGTGTATTATTGGATTATTATTTAACTGTAAATTCCTATAACGTTAAAATAAGATATTTTAAAAAGAACCATGGTATCGTAGGGTGACTGCGATAATATCACCATTATTAAAAGCTATTAATTCGATTCAGTAAACGAGTTTATCTGCTTATCATGGTTTATTTTCTCATTTTTATTACATCTAACTAAACAACTAGTTTATACTTCATGACAATGATCAAACTCACGTAATTAGTTAGCTAAGTAATATCTGACTTTTATTTATTTAAATTTTCTTGTTTGACAGTGATTAATCTGAAATTCATGTTGTTTTTAAATATATTTAATCACTTGCTATAGACAGTTGCAAAAGTTACAACTAATGATCACTAGCTATATCAATTTTCATAAATACATTTTAAATTGTTGTCAGATCTATTTACTCTAGAAATTTTTCTTACAAAATGTTTTAAAACAGTCCTTTAAGTAATGAAACGGTAACGCAGTTCTAACATACTTTAGCAATGGCTTCCGCAATTTTAATAATTATTATAAAATCCTAAACACTGTAAGATTTATCTACTTCTAGTATTCAAAATTCTCAACTTTGTAACCAGGTCAAGTCTGTAAGTTTTTATATTAAAATTTTTAATTTAAAAGTATGTAAACAATACCGTTGCGAGTCTATTTTCTGCCAACTAGTAAACACCCGGTATAGTGAACCTTATTCGTAGACTACATGTATTCATTGTTGATTATGACTACTTTATTCTTAATTATATGTTTTATGTCCACCTTACTCGCAGGCATAATATCTTTCATTATTTATATATTAATATTTATAAATTCATTAGTATGTTTAAGTAATTCATCTTTGTAGTTTATATACTCTATAATATCGTTATTAAAGGGTCTATTAATAATAATAATTATTTGTCATTAAAGTTCTTATAAATATTTAGATATTTTTATTTACAATGTACTAGTTTTGACAATCAATTTTTTCGGTTTTACTTTTCTTTTGTTTCGTTTCATTTATCATGTTCATCTTTTGTCTCTGTTCAGCTATATAAGTTTCAATGAAATGTTTATTAAATTCTAGATCTAAGTCTACTTTATGTATGACCAAATAAAATTTCAAAAGGAATAGATTTTACGTTGGATTGAATTGAATGATTGTAATCGAGCAATCTATAATGATTTTTTTTGTTTTCAGATTCATTTTGTAATAAGCGATAGTGTCCCAAAAGGGTTAAGTTAGCCTGGTGATTAGAAAGAGTGGTGATAGGTAGATTAATGTTGTATAATGATACGGTATTATTTAAAGGTTGTTTGTTAAATTCGTATTGGCGATTATGGAATCTGGAATAGTAAAACTCACCATTTTTTATGTTGTAAGAACAGTTTTGCTCTGTATCGCTTACGAATTTTGTTTTGGATAACTCGGTGAAGATAGGATCCAGAATTGAACTAAATAAAATAAAAGATATGCATTCGCAACACTTTATGGTTCGATAGACTTTTTAGATTTAGAGCTTTTACAATAGTTCAGCTTAATTGGAAATTGCTTATATTTTACCTTTTTGTCCTACTCCGTATATACACTAATTTACTCGTTAATTTTATTTAGATTTTTTTTATTTAGTTTATTGTTTTAGACCTTCAAACTGATTTGAAACTTTTGCGTGCTTTCTATCTGTGCCAAACATAATTGTTATGCTTTGTATAATTATTTCGAAGATTTTATTGTCCTTTCTATTTTGGATTTGAATGTATATATATTTAGTTGTTTATTTAACTTATTTGTAAAATCAAAATGCATTTTTACACATTTATTAAAAGCGCTACTAAATATTCTGGTTGTTACCGAAATTTAATGATTTTTACTATATTAGTTATTAATAATTGAATTAAAATTTTTAAGCTAGAATCTCTGTACTATTATTTAACATGGGGTTTTGAATATTAATTTCAATTTAGCTTTATCCTCTTTTCTTTTCTTTGAATATTATTTAAGCATTGAATTGTTATTAACTACTCGTTTATTAAATTATACATTGATTTCTTAGAAATTCATCTACGTACAAATTGTGTCATCTTTATTTGCATATAGCAGTCACAACAGCGGCATATTCATGGAATTTTGATTCTAATCAGTCTTCGTGCTTAAACTTTATTCTTCAAAAATCGTTTTAGTATTGGTTTTCTATTTATTTAAATCTAATTTATATCTTGTTACATTTTAAGAAATTTTAATTTAGCTAAATGTTGCTACTAGTGAACATTTATATATAATAATTTATAGAACAATTTATATAATAGATATTTACATCGTCATTATGATTCAATTAGTATAAATAAATTTTTAAAAACAAATGTCTTTTGCCACCCCTGATAAGCGATTTATATGTCATACAGGAACTTTTAGCCCGAATTTTGTTTTTACGTTGATGAATAAGTAATCAAAAAAATTCCTTTTATTACTTTATTTAAAAACGGCGATTTTGTACAGATATTCATAAAATTACTCGATCATAAAATTAAGTCACACAATTATGAATTTATCTGAAATACTGAACAATGTTAGACTGCCAAGTACAAATAACAAAATCTATGCAT
>JAHWXV010951077.1:0-15004 GCA_024586415.1 Phrixothrix hirtus | reverse complement strand
CAAGGCATTCATTTTCAAAAGAAAATTCTCTTTACTGACGAAGCTTGTTTCACCCGCAGAGGTATTACAAATTTACATAACTACCATGAGTATTCCGATGCAAACCCTCATTCAGTAACTCCGTGACGTTTCCAACGCGACTTTAAAGTAAATGTTTGGATTTGTATTATTGATCGGTATTTAATTGGTCCAGTTATTTTACCGAATCGAATAAATGGGGAAAATTATTTTAGTTTCTCCAAAACATTCTCCCGGATCTATTTGACGAGGTGCCGCTGCAACTCAGATTGGAACATTGGTTTATGCACGATGGAGCACCGCCTCATTTTACTGCCGCTGTTAGAGACTTTATAAACCACCAGTATCCAAATAAATGGATTGGAAGAGGAAATATAATTGCTCATAACTTTGGCCTCCACAATCACCAGATCTAAACAAATGTGACTTCTTTGCTTGGGGAACGATAAAAGAATTTGTGTATTCCTCGTCAGTTACTACTTGAGCAGAATTGTGGAATCGCATTACGGATAAATGCAATTTAATTCGACACAATCAGCAGTTATTGGAAAGAGTAGACTTCAATTTTCGACGAAGAATAAATCTTTGCCTGAGAGAAAATGGTGATCTTATTGAACAATTTTTATAACTTAGTGCAAATCTGTTATTTTTGTTGTTTAACTTGTTTGTTTTTCTAATTAAATTATTCTTAGTATAACTTTTTTCTAGATTGTCACGTTTGACATCTATTTCATAGCACACTTAAAATTTCGATGATTTTAAATAACATCGCTAAAATACGTGTTTTTATTAATTTGGGTTTTACTTAAAAACGACAAAGCTTTTCGAAAAATAACAAGAGCAAGAGAAGTTTTATAATTAAATTCCACACAAAATAAAATAACAATTTTTTGAGTCCACCAACGGCTTAAAACATTCTGTCACATTCTAAGGATGCATCATCCCTTATCAACCCTTTAAAATACCTCAATTGAATTCTACTTAATGCCCATGAAGATCCCTTGCTATTCTTACAATATACACCAAATTTGGTTTTTCTAAGTTCAACTATAACTGATATATTGATTTTTAATTTTAATTATATATCCAAAGAAAATATTAGGGAAAACTGCTTTGAAAGTTTTAAAACACAAGGTAATTAATTACTTTAGGTGTTATCAATAAGATTGTTTTAATGATATCAACTATTACAATATACCTCTAATATCACTTTTTTAAAATTGGTTTTGAATCAGCGTATAAAACAATGTTTGATTATTCTAAGTCGAATTGGGCAAATTATTGTGCCATTCCTCTGAATACTGTTACAAAACCAACTAGAAAATTCTAAAACGTGCCAAGGTGCTTAAAGTATTTTTATTTTAAGTGTAGGATGATATCACGCAATTTCAGAAATGAAAACCGATTTTTAGGTGTAACATTAAAAAATATCAACAAATAATTGCTTAAGCTGTCTTTACATTTAAACACATTTTCTTAGTTAATGCATGACTAAATACTATTTTTATTATTATCAGTTATTAATAAATAACTTTTTCATAATTGTTAAAAAAAATGGGATACATTATTTCTAAACTCTTTCAACTGTGTGAAAGGGTAATCCCCTTATCCTGTTATTTATTGCAGTAAACAAATTCCAATGTGTCTGCTACAGCTGTAAAAGTAAATGTTGCTGTAAGTTGATACTATTAGGTCGGTCAGTTACAATTTTATGAAAGATTAAAAAGTTTTAGTCTGAATGCAACCAAATGCGGCTCATTGTAAAAATTATAAAAAAAAGGACCTTTTTCTATTCGTATTGGTTTTAATTTTACGTTTATTAGTGTGTCTGTGAGTCTACTTACAGCATATTAAAGAAATGGCATATTATCTGAAACACCCTGTATACTTATAGTTATGCTAATAAAAGGAAATTTGAAAATATTAACGTTGACTGTAATTAAATATGGTATCCACGGTTTCAGACCATTTCTTCAAACTTTTCTAAAATACTTAAAATAATATAATACTGAATTTATTAAAAAAACTCAAAACTATTTTGTAAACTATTTCAGGGCTATTTTGAATTGTTATAGATTAAATTAAGGAACATTAAAATTTAGAAATTAAGAAAAAATGTTTTATAAATCTTGGACATTCCAACTTAGCTATCAATCTAATCTAACACATTTCGCCAAAACATTTCATTTTTATCTTTATTCTTTAAATTATAAAATTTATAGCTAACATTTGTAAAATAAAGTTCATCAACTTGTTAGAATAGTATTTACTTCCATTGACAGAAACGTTTTAAAGCAAAATATTTCGTTTTGACCTACTTTTATGTTTTAAACATTACAGCAATTATTTTCAACATCTCAGAGGTACCTGCTGTTCTATATAGTTTATGAGAAGGGTCTTTAATTTTACACGAATATTTATTATCAAGTTTGTAATTCTAACTTGTTAATCCCGATGGACGAAATTAGTTATGGATTGTAAGAGTTTAAATTGTAAGCGGTAAAACCAATTTATGTCTAGACTCAAAAAATGTTTAACCTTATAAATTAGCTTAAACGTATTAGGACATTTTCACATATAAAATTTATCATACGTTATGATGAAGTGTCCATAACAGATTTTACTTCAGATGAAAATTAATATTAAAAGCATGTTAACTATTTCGAAAGGGTACCTTCCGGAACATATTTTCTTGATCTGGTAAGTTATACAGGGTACTAGGCAATAATATAATCAAACTTAGGAAGTACATTATTGAGAAGAAGACTAAAAAAATTCTTAAATATTTTATGGTCAGATGAGATGAAAATTAACTAACATTTTCAGGAAAGTACATTAGCCTATTTACCTTTGAATGTAGTGTATATGTAAGACGACCTTGAGAAATAAATTACGTTTTGTGACTTCATTATTTATCGTACCTGATTTATATCTACAAGAAGGAGGCGAACGACCTACAAATACAGTTGCTAGGTTTAGATGGAAAACGCAATGCTTGTTTATATAGTATTCCAAAATTTATCAAAAATTATAGTTATAATTGTTGTCAATTTATTTTGATATATTTTTAACGTGATCCTGAAACTATTAATTTGTAACACTTTTAAAATTGTTATAAGTACATCATAGAAAAATTAGCTTGACCGGAAATCTAATACTAGTCTTCCAGATTTACTCTCCAGTGGGTTAACTATTGCACTACCAAGCCCTATGTCACAGTACTAGTAGATTATTTCAAATATGTACGTAAAAATGTTCTATTAGACAAATTGTATTATGTACAGATATGAAAGAATTTAGTATTTGCGGGGACATGAGTTCGATAGCGCAACTTTCAGTGAACTAGAGACAAACGTAAGGGACCGGTATTTAAGTACAAGCCAAGAAAATTTTCATAATGCGTATTTATAACACCTCGGAAAATATTATCATCTAATATCTTCAATATTTATCATGTCCTACCACATATATACCGTATGGACCGTTTCAAGACGCATGATAGGCAAATCCCATGTAAAATTTAGATTTGTAGTTTTTATGTCTGATATGCATTTTAAGAAAAGGTTTCTAAACAAAAGTTGTTTGGAATTGAAAATCCTGAACATTTTAAGCCTAACATTTAATACTAAACGTAATTTAAAAAGAAAACTCAACTAATTTTGGACGCTTTATATAAATACTTCAACAAAAATAGTAGTTGCCATGAACAAAGACCAAACGTCTGTGAATTGAAGACTTCATTGTTAATATTATTTGCTTTACCCTAATTTCTGTTTTCTCTATAAATTTTAACGTTATTTTTCAAATAAAACTTAAGTACTGCAATATAACAAATTTGCAGAAATAATACTAATATTACAGTAAGTGAATTTAATCTTAAAACAATAGGTACAAAGGCAAAAAACAGGACGTACAAAACAAGAAACTGAATTAATTGTTCAAACAAATCTCCATTATTTCCTAAACAAAATCCTAATCTATCATTAAAAGTTCTATTTATATCTGTCAGAGTGCGAGGATGAATATTGTTACATATCTTGGTAATTTTTATTATCAAATCTTCCAAAGACTCGATTGCTTCTTTCAAATTTTACAATTTATCTTTTATACTCGGTCACAAAAAAAACGCAAGGATTTAAATCTACGGATTTTGGAGGCCAGAGTATTGTACCACCTCTTCCAATCCAGTTATTGGGAAATTTAATATTTAAATAATCTTTCACAGCGTTGCTGTTATGCGCTGAGCGTCTGAGCATCCATCGTGAAGATACCAAATTTGATACTGTCCAGTTATCTGTATCATTTTGTCTGTAATTTAATTTTGCAGTAACTCGAAATACTTTTCAGAATTTAAATTTCCTTCTATGAAAATGTGACCAACAATTGCATTCTTTAAAATACCCTCCACATATTTCTTTTCGGTAGACCAGTGTCGATGAATTTGTTTGTTGTGGTCTGATACCATATGGAATGTGCATTCAGCAGTAAAGCAAACCAAATGGGGAAAGTTGTCTTGTCGGTTACACCTTTCCATAACAGTTTCGCAAAATGCATTCCTTGCTCCGGTATCAGTTTGGTAGTAATTGTTGATGGTTTTGAGCTTTGTATACTTCAAATTTGTGTGTTGAAAATTTTACTAATACCAGACTATGAAGCAATCTGACTTATACTTATTGTTGCTTTACTGCTATTTTTGCTATATCAGTTTCGTTATGTTCAATTAAGTATTCTTTATGTCTAAAAGAATGTTGATCATTTGCACAACCGTTTTGTTCAAAGTTGTGTATAATCCTCGAAATGTTCGATTGAATTTGAACTGGTCCATTTCCATAACTTGATCTTGTAGATTGTCCGCTGCAGCTCCATTTTATAATTTGAACCTTTTCTTCAGTTAAATAAACACTCATATTGATCAATGTACAATTCACTTTCGATACTTCTGACTACATATCGGGTGTTAATTAAACATACATCAAAAATTCAAATAGTTATTCCCTGGACTATTTCTAAGAATATTTTGTCCTTTGATAATTTTTGAAAAGCCTCTTTGTTTCGAAGTACAGGGCGAGAAAACTTTTTAACAAAGCCAATTTTGATATTTTTCAAATTATTAATACACCCGAAATAAAAATATGGCTTACAACACTGGGCTTACCGAGTATAAATAATTTGTGGAAACGCGTTATTATCTTCTAACAACATTCCGATTACGAAGAACGGCTGTTTTATCCACTAACAATAGGCAATCAGTTTAAATGCGAAATTTACTTCAATACGTCTAGTGATTGATCATTTTGTATGTATCGAATTTATTGACACTAACTGACGTTTATTTTCTGTCATTAATACTTAAACTTTTGTTAGTAAAGTCCTCTATCATGAATCGCTATACGAACGTCCAGATTACTGATATGAATTTCATTTATGGACTTGCTGATGATCAAGGTGCACCTCACTTATGGCCTGCTCGATCTCCGGACCTAAACCCCTGGATTATTTCCTATGGGGCCATTTAAAGTCACTGTTTTTTCTACTCTAGTGGAAAATGTGAAAGATTTAAGAAATCGGATAATTGCTGGGTGTAATTCAATAAGAAACGACCCTGGTGTTTTTGAAAGAGTTCGACAGGAGGCGATTGGATTCTTGCAACCTATCTTGAGGTAGTTATTTAACAGTTATTGTGGATTAAGAAACATTACATGTAATTTTTGGTAACAAAATATTGTTATTGCCAGAAATATTTCTCGCCCTGTGTCTTCGAAACAAAGTGGCTTTTCAAAAATCATCAAAGGAAAAAATATTCTTAGAATAGTCCGGGGAATAACCCTTTGAATTTTTGCCGTATGTTTAATTAACACGCTGCATATATTTAAAGAAAACGTGGCTTTTTGTCATGGAAATGAGGGTTGGTTTTTTTTTAAATAAATTGAATGCTATAAATAGATTTTGAAGGATCGAATTTGCGGTTTTGCTAGTCAATTTGTATGGGGTTTCTGGTGATAGTTAGAGGTTCGATAATATCCTATGTAAAGTATGCGCGGCCTTCATATTGGCGACATTTTTAGGTTCGAATAAATAAAGTGAAGTAAGTTGTGTTGGTGAAACGAACAAAGTTTGCGTTCGGACGTTAGTGTAGTTGCGGTCAAATAATAAAACTTGTTTTAGAAACCGAATTTTGGGGTGGAAAATGGATTTGCACGGCATGTGTGTACGTATTTTGGACCGCAATTAACTATCAATTGAAATTGAAGATCGCTCTTGTAGCCTTGGCAGTAGTCATTTGACCTCCACCGATGTGGTGTGCTAACAGGTATTCTTAGCATGTGGGTAACGGGATAACTGCCTTTTAAGTTATTTCAAGGCATGCATTGAAGCCTGAAGCATTTATGGACCATCCCAGAGATGTATATGACTCCTCGGTGGGAAATAGTTTCTTCCCACGAAACGAAGGAAGCTTTGTATTAGCTATAAACATTTAGTTTTCAATACTAACAACCGTGAGTCATTGTATTGGGTATTTATGTGCTGTATTAACACCAGTAAAATTTAGTCAACGAAGGATGATGGTACCGACGCCATACACGCCAATGTGTATGACCCTTTGGGCTACTTAATTGTGACTCAGTTTAATTAGTGACAATTATATATCCTAATTTAGTTTATGTACTATTTTGATTTATTATCATACGGGAATAATGCTTTGGATAATTCCGTAGTAGTTGTGGTATCCTATTCTGTCTTGATTTGAGTTGATTATACGGCTAACTGCCATCATTAGATTGTTTTATTTTGACTAGATTTAGATTTAAGACTTTAAACTGTAAAGCTTATAGACTTAGGAGAGGTCCGAGTAGCACCTGCTTCACAGCAGACGGCATAGAGCGGAACCTGTGCCTGTAAGTGGAGTATCCATTACTCTACGGTTAAATTAATGCGAGAGACCAGTTCTGTATCGCTGATCTTGCATTTTGGGCATACCCCTTACCGCTGGCAGCGACAGTGGCGCCCCTGCCTATTTGTGTACCATGAATCTCTTCGATCGGAGATGGAACTATTAACAGCGATTCCTGTCGACTCTACCCTTCGCACCGCAGCAGCTTAGTCGGCGCTCGCTGTTAATTTCGATTCCGTCGGCCGCAACGTCATGCAACCTAGTGACAAATTGTACCGTCACAATACATATATATATATATATATATATATAACCAAATTTATATGGAATTACCTAGTGATTGGTGGTAAAAAATTATTTAGCGAAAAAAGTTGTTGCGCTGGCAAAGGATAAACATTCTTGCTTCAACTGAACAATATAATAAAATCAAAGTAATCGCATTTGTTGATAACGTCGCGAAAATAAACAAAAATAAAGCTTAATAATGTATTGTCATTGACAAAGGAAAATAAAGAACGCAATAAATAATATGACTAGAAAATTTAATGTTAAATTTAATAATAAATATTGCCTCTTCTCGCCCTTATGCAAGCTTTAATTCGTGCTGGCATGCTTCTAATTAAAGTCTCTATGCTTTGTTGTGGTAAGTTCTCTCATTTTTCTAAAGCAGCTTGAATCAATTGCTAGGCATTTCCTGGATTGTTCCTACGATCTCTAATCATTATTTTGATGTGATCTCATGAATTTTTTAAGGGATTTGGATCTTGTAAGCACGCAGGCCAGTATAAAACGGTTACATTTTCCGCTCAAGAAAGTCCTGAGTAACCCTGCTGTTATGAAGGGATGCATTACCCTACATAAACTTAACATGTTCTAAAATTGAATCATTATATTTCTGACCAGTTATAGTTTGCCGAATGGGAAGCAAATGCGTTTTTGCTCCCAACATTATGCCTCACCAGAACATGTTCCTCCTCTGTACTTTGGGACAGATCTGGTAGCTAGAAGTCTCCGTAAAACTCTTAGGACCAGAATTCGACGGTTATATGAGTTGAGGCCAATTTTATTTTCATATTAAAACAAGATAATGTATCAATTTCCATCTGCCCAGTTTTGGTGTTGACGACACCAGTTTAGACGGTCAATTATGTTTTGTTTGTATAATAGTAGAACTAGTAAGTATCTTTTGGTACATAAACCTCCAGGACAAAGTCTCTTCCTTATTATTTCAACAGAAACGTTTACACCTGTGGCTCCAGAAGTTGTTGTTTTCAGTTCTTGACGGTTAGCTGTTGAATTTCTTCCAGCAGCTTGGCACACAAAACGGTCCTACATGTCAGTAGTAACTCTTCCGTGACTTTGACACAGTCTATTTTTAAGAGTTCCTAATTCTAAATATCCTTTGTAGGTCTTTGAAACGACATTTTGTGTCACGCCTACCGCAGCTGCTACGTCTGTCCCTTTGTGACATTGCTTGCTTAACACGATCAATAATTTTTCCACTCTGGACATCTGATAACCCAACATAAGGCATTTTTGTTAAGTTTTATTGAAATTTCTGCTACCGTGTTAATTTGAATTTGACAAGTGAAACACATTTTTAAGAAGTTATAAACAAATGTGATCACTTCAATTTTATTATAATGTCCATTCTAAGCAAAAACCTTTATCTTTTATCAGCGCAACACTTTTTTCTCGAAAAATTATTTTAGCACCAAATACTATGCGATTGCATTAAGTTTGGTTGTGTGTGTATATAGGGCGTCCCACCGTCTCGGCAGGTTAAAAGTATTTAGAAAACGAATAGAGGCATTAAAGTTAAATTTTGGTAAATTATCTTGTTACCTGTTCTATCTATTAAAAATATTTTCACGATGGCGGCATTTCCGGTAATACCGGAAATTGCCCCTAACTTCGTTATTTTAAATAGAATGCCTATATTTTTATCTCATGTTATAAATTTGCATCAAATGTAATGTAACGTTTCTCTAATAGGTATTTACATAACTTTTATAGTTTTCGAGAAAAAAATATTACTTTCGTTTCTCAAAGACCAAAATAGAGGCATCAATAACATCGAATTACTTTAAACTTTTAACGAAAAACCAAATGGTAATAAAGTATGCCAACTTTTTAAAAATTTGTTGCAGGGGACAGATAATGAGGACGCTTTACAACTATCCGGAAATTGCCATAAAGTTAATTTTTTTAAATCGAGCTTGTATGTTTTTGTTATTGTGTTTCAGAGAGAATTAAATTCTCTTTAAGTGGTATGACCTTTTCGTTTTCCAAATCAGGTTCCGGAGGATTATTTACAGTTCTGCCGATAAGGAAATGAGATGGGGTAAGTGGAGTTATATCATTGGGATCATTAGACATGTAAAAAAGTGGCATTGAGTTTAGAATACCTTCTATTTGTATAACTAAGGTTGTAAATTCTTTATGAGTAACATTACTGTTGACCAAAGCCCTTTTCAAGTGATGTTTCGTACTTTTGGCGGCGGATTCCAATAAGCCACCAAAATGTGGACTACATAAAGGAATGAATCGCCAATTGATATTGTCATTACCTGCAAAATTGATAATTAACTCGGTGTTGTTGTATGATCTAAATATTTGAGCTCACTTTTGGCTCCTGTAAATGTACTACCATTATCTGAGTATATTGTAGCAGGCAGACCTCGCCTCGATATAAACCGCTTAAGCATGCTAAAAGGTTAGCCATACTTAAATTTGTGACGACTTCTAGATGTAATGCATTAGTGCAAAAACACACAAAGACTTCTAAATAGCATTTGATTAATTTGGCACCTCTGCCTGGTTTACTTAAAATTAAAAATGGCCCAGCATAATCTATAGCGGTTGTTTCAAATGGAAAACTGAGCTTCATACGATTATCAGGTAAACCTGTCATTGGGTAATGTGCTGGTGTAGGTTTAAATTTAAAAGAAGTAATACAGTTTTCACAGTTTTCTTTGCTAAAATTAGTCCATGTATTGGCCAATAAAATTGCCTAACAGATGCTACGAGTAATTGGGTTCCTATGTGTAATAAACTCATGTTTTTGTTCAAAAATTAACTTGATAAAAGAATAATTGGAAGTAAGCATAATAGGGTGCTTAGTATAGTATGGTAAATATGTATGTCTCAATCTGCCTCCGACGCACAGTATTCCACTATCATCTAGGAATGGCATGAGAGAAGATAATTTATGTTTTTTGCCTAACAATAGGTTATTACTCAATATTCGTATTCAGCTAAAAAGCATTCTTGTTGCGCTAACTTTACAAGTTCATAATTAGTATTTTCTAATCCTAAAACCGTAAGTGGACCTATCAATTTGTTTTCTTTGTCCTTACAACTTGTAAAAAATCTAACACCCGCCTTAACTTAATTAACTTCGAAAATTGAGAGAAAATATTAAAGTTGGGAACTATTATTTGCAAAACTTTAACCTTCCGTTTAATTCCGGCAGATTTGACTGACGAATAATGTAATTCGTCTGAAGCTAGTTAGTCATTGAACTTTGAAGGAAATAGGACTTGTCTACTAAAGAGAATACGATATTAAGCTTCCTGGTGCGATACCTCTGGATGGAGGGTTATTTTTTGTGTTAACTTAATGCCAAATGTTGCTATCTGTGAGGGATTGTATTTTGGAAACTCTACTTGATACAAACACTTGCTATCGACCTGGTTTTGTTCTGATCCAACAGAGTACTACTTGTGAATTGCACCAAATGGAAATAGGAATAGAAATGCATAATACGTCTTAAACTAGATTAATCAATTGAGCTCCAAGTAGAGCAGCACAAAGTTCAAACTTAGGGATGCTAATGGTCTTCAGTGGTGCTACTTTGGACTTTGCGCACAGTAAGTTTGATTTGAAGTGGCCTTCGCTATTTTGACTACGAACATATACCACTGCAGCATATGCAGCTTGAGATGCGCCACAAAAACAATGTAGATCAAGTAATTTGTATCCATTACAAATAGCGTTTCTAGGAATAAATACATCATTGGGCGCTGACAAACCCTTTACAAATTGATTTATTACCTTTTCTAACTCTTGTGGAACGAGACTGCCCCAAGAGATTTTAAGTGACCACAACTTTTGAATAATAATCTTGGATCTTATTGTTGAAGGACTCAATAGGCCTAAGCGATCATATATTTGGGATATAATTGACAAAACATATCATTTTGTTATCTTAGAGCGGTGTGTTAGCTAGTATTCCTTAATTGCATATTTTAAATGATCTGAGTTGGGTGACCACTGAAGTCTTACGATTTTACAGCTTTAATGCTCTTAGAAAGTTAAAATAGAGTTGCGAACATGACAATCAGCTAAATTGGAAATAACTCGGTAATCTTTTGATATTCACTTTCGTAATATAAAATGCCCGGATTCTTAAATGGAATAAATATGTTTGTATCTAGATTTCAATTCTTGTAAACTGTTAGAAGCGGTCAGTAAATCATCCACATAAAAATCGTTTCGTATAGTCTTACACGCGATTGGAAAATGGTGTTGGTTATCCAGAGCTAATTCGTTTAAACATTTTATAGTAAGATAAAGTGCAGCCATTGTCCCATAGGTAACGGTATTTAATTGGTAAATCGTAAAGTTGTCTTCTGGTTTTTCTCGCCATAAAATATTTTGTAAAGATCTATGCTCATGATTCATTAGAATTTGCCTGTACATTTTTGATAAGTCTGCAGACACAACGTAAATGTACATTCTGAATCGTAATAAGACATTTATTATGTCATTTTGAACCTTAGGTCCAATGAATTGTAAATTGTTTAGCGACCATCCTATTGAACTATGACAGTTCCCATTGAAAACTGTTCTAAGTTTGGCTGTTAAACTAGTTTCCTTGATGACTGCGTGATGGGGCAGAAAATACGAAATTGATTCCAAGTTCTCCGAAATTTTAGACATGTGTCCTAAAGAATCATATTCACGTATAAAGTCAAAATATAATTGTTTAAATCTAAAATCGGAGAATTTCTTCTCTAACGATAGAAATATCTTAAATGCGTTTGCATACGAATCTCCTAACAAAGTTGGGGAATGCTTTAACGGGAATTTGACAATAAACTGTCCATTTCGGTTTCGGATAGTGTTACTTTGAAATTGGTTTTCACATTACGAATTGTCTTTTGATAGAGGAGTACAAACAGGCACCTCCTCTATCTTGCAGAATCTTTTCAACTGATCATCTTCAGGAATATGAACTTTTGTAAAATTACAAATTGTCATGGTGGAATAGATCGGATCATTGCCTGTTACTATACATCCAAAGTGGGTATTCTGTAGGATAGGGAGATTGCTGCCCAGTTTGATCTTTCCTTCTAGAATTAAGTTCAAGAATAGGCTGGCCTCAATTAGTAAATCTACTTGTTTAGGTGTTTGAAAATTAGGATCTGCTAGGTGAATATCATATTTAAATTGCTAATATCTATTAGACATCAGGGGATGTTAGATGTGATAATTGAAACCACTAGGCATTCAAGCAGGGAATTAAAATTAAAAAAATTGGATATAACGTTTACCATACATCTTTTATGGAGTTCTGATACAACCTGACCAATTCCAACGATAAACAACTTAGTCGAAGTAATTGGGAGTTTTAACATGCAAAATAATTGTTCACTAATTAGATTGGACTGTGCACCGCAATCAAGTAATGCTCGGCACTGATGACACCTGCCTTCAACAACTTGCACTTGGCATGTAATTGTTGATAGAAGCACTTTGTTGTGCCAGGAACTAACACTTGGTCTAACTAACATATTTAAACTGGACTGGGATGATTCTTGTGATTAATTGGGAATTGCTGCTTGATAAATTAGTATATCAATGAAGCGCGTTCTCTAGGTGTAATAATGTGTTATGTGTAAGTTGTTTATTTTTACTATGGAATATTTTACAGGACCTGAGATTACAAGATTCAGAAAATTGTCCTGTGCGCAGTCAATTTGTATACAAATTTAGTCCTTTCACTTTATTTACTCTGTCATTTACTGACCAAGCTCAAATGATCACTTTTGTAAAAGTTGCATTTACTTGTTAACCTAGTACTGTGGAGTTTAGGGATAGATTCACTTGAATAGGTTTCGCATACGGGTTATATTTTGACATACTTTTATTGTAATTAGGGATTGATGAATAGTTATATTTATTAGAATAAGATTGTTCCAAAGATTGTAATAGGTCCGATTTATTATTCAAAATATTAATAAATTCGTCTAGACTACGTAAATCTCAGTCATACTCACTTTCGTTCCACTCTTTCGGCGTATTCTTATCCAGCTTACTAGATAATATATAAATGACAATAGAATCGTATAAAATTTTGGAATTTAAATTGATTCCATTAATTGCCGTTATATTTTTGTAATTTCATTAGACATTTGCAAAATTGTTGATAATTGTGTTTTGATAATTGAAGAAATTAAGTAATTGTTTAAAATGGGTATCTAAAAGAAATTGTTTTTTATCAAATCTTTCACACAACATGCTCCATGCACTTTCATACTGTTTATATGCATTCTCTAATCCTTCTAAATATCTAGCAGTATAACTACTTACATAAGCTTTAAGAAATTGAAACTTTTGTTAATCGGATAGGCCTTATGATTATCAATAATTGAAACAAAATTAAGTTTAAAATTTAACCAATCCTGAAAGTTTCCTGAAAATGCTGGTAACTTTAACTTTGACAATAGAATATTTTGCAATGTATCAGAACTTCTATGGACTACATTTGTAGTAGGTGATATAGGCTGTTCACTAGAAATGTATTGTGATAATAAATCAATGCATTTATAATAGCGTTCTTGAAACTCATCCCTCTATGTGAAATGTAAAGATAAATAGGTTTCCTTGCATATCGATTCTATAATTGATTGAACTCTATCAAACTCTTCTATGAGACTCTAATTATGTTGATATCTATTTTGAACATCACTTAAACTTGGTATATTATCCGAGGTTCTAATTGAGTCTATAAATTTTTCTAAAATCGCAAGTTTTTGTTTTATTGAACCTCGATTTCTAGTTAATTGTTTACATTGATTACACTGACCAATAAATCAAATTTTTTTTCTACTGCCTGTAATCTGACACCTGTGTTTAACTAATTTTGGCACTCTGATTTCAAATATCGAAACCATTTTGCTCTATCACGTCAAGTTTTTCAGCTATAGCATTTTCATTTTTTTCCAATTGCAAATTCTTGAGTACACTTAATAAATTTAAATGCTTACATTGTTAGTACCTGAACGTATTCCAAATACATTTTAAGTCATTAGTATAATATGCATTTATTAACAAAATACATAATAACTAAATTGTTGCTATTAAAAGACATTAAAGTACCTTTCAGTCATTTTTATAATGTGAATAAATATATTGCACGAATAGCAGCTATTTAAGTTGTCTCTTAAATACAAATGAAGACGATATTAAATTATTAGTTGCAATTACACTGAAGAAAGTACATCATGTTTACTACTCGAAAATGTGTCAATAGTGCTGATTGTTCCTGTTACATTTGTGGATGCTTCATTGTTCCCAATCAAAAGGAAAATATCAGTTATTTAGTTAAGCAGTTGTACTTGGCTTACTTTGGCGTGAAACTTGCAGATCAAGACAAGTTATGGGCTTCTCACCAAGTGTGTAAACCATGTGTGTAAAATTTATGACATTGGAGCAAGGAAAAACGCCAAAAATTAGCTTTTGGCATTCCACTGACTTGGAGCGAACCAAGAAACCATGTCGATGATTGCTATTTCTGTTTAGTCCAAGTTTCGGGTTATAATAAGAAAAATAAGAATAAAATTGTGTATCCGGATCTTGATTCAGCTATTCCGCCAGTGCCTCATTCCTATGAAAAACCTGTGCCAGTTTATGAAAAGCTTCATTCACTTGAGGATGAGAACGATCAGGATATGCCAGACACTCTGGAGGAGCAGGACCTCGATCTGGATTTTGAGAACGAAGATTTAATTTCTAAGTTTGGACCACAACGTTTTACTCAAGTAGAATTGAACGACTTAGTAAGAGATTTGGGTCTATCAAAGGAAT
>JAHWXV010951044.1:0-10542 GCA_024586415.1 Phrixothrix hirtus | reverse complement strand
GTCTTACCTTTATTAATTCCTTTCCTACAAGCACGATTTCGGAGACGAAGTCGGGAAATTAAACCCCGTTTCCTAACGACCAAGGGATACGTGAAAACGTACACTTTAGGTCGGGACCATTCGCGATAGCTTCTTTAAGTAGAAACTGTCGGGGCCATAAAAATCTGCCGCACCCCGATCCTTATAAAACACTGTGCACTAAGTGATCGATATGCCACAACTAATACCGTCAAATACTACGATTAATTACGAAATATAATAATACATAAACACGAGACTCGCTACTTTGAAAACAGTTCGATTATACATTGATCTGAAGTTGGTGTATATTGAACGCGTTTCGACGTTAACGATCTCTATAGGGATTTACAAAGACTAAATAAAGCGCGCTTTCGCTCAGATAAGGGTGAAGGACCTAGCTAAATAAAATTTGAACATAAACGTTTTATAAATAAACTTTTCAATTGCAACAAATGTTTACTGTTGACTTTTAAAAAACTGTATATACATAATTTAAATAAAACTGTACATAATTTGGTTAATAAATAAATAATGTTACATTCATATTGTGTTAAATTATTAATATTAAAATAAGGGTCAATAAAATATTCCAATTAATATTGGAAAATCAATTGGTACAAGTATAGAAAATATACAGTATAAATTACATGTTTAAGAATATTGAATTTAAAACAATCTGGCAAGAATAAAAATTACAGTAACTGTCGTAATTAAAGAATGATATTTATACAGTGTGCTGTATAAAAATTAAGTTGCAACCTGATGAGTGAGTGCACAAGTTCCTCTTTGTTTAAATCCAAACCTCTCCTGTTCATTTTAGTTAAACCGATTATAATATTCATTCCGAACGCTTCGGACTTGATTCATATAACGTACTCCATGCCTTCTAATGCAGATTATAGACCCCACTCCTACTGAAACTACCTGAGGCATTTGTAAACCGACTCCATACCATCAAAAAGGCTACGATTAATATATATAAGTAAATCGAAACAACATATTTTTATTGGGCGTTACACATGTGCTGGGAGTAATGCTGAACAAGAACAACAAGAATATGTACAAATGGCGAACTATGCCGAGTTAGGCAAAGTAGAAGTCAAAAACAGTGTGCGGTAATTTACTAAATTTATGTCAACTATGCAGGACTTCGTAAAGCTCATTTTGAAGTATACAGAAAACCGATTGATGTATCAGTGCAACGCCCACTGGTTTATTATGTTACTGGAGACGCCTGAATGTCCCATGGCATTGTAGTCAAATTTAAAAGAGGTATGGTGGCGTATAAAAATACGGAAGCATGGGCTAGGTGTTGGGAAGGCATGTCACTTACAGCGCCAGGGTATGCGAAGCATTTACTACCTCATGAAGGAAGACATCCCATCAAAGGTCACGTTATGAAGACTTGTGGAAAGCACTAAGAAAACAAATTTGTATCGGTGCAGGTAGAAAATTGACCGTGCCAAAGTTCGGTTGCGGCCTAGACCAACTTAACCGCTGCGTGGTACGTAACATAATAAAGACAGTGTTTTGAGATGCTGGTGTCAAGATCCTGGCATCTAGTTGGAATCTAAAAGGAACACCGTCAAGTGCAAAAATTGTGGACTAGCACTTATTCTAGAAATGGTACTGTAAGTATGAATCATAGTGCAAATTCCGCCATTTGCAAACATAGGGCCATCGTAGAAGCAAAATCTAAGGTCGCTATTACGTGAAGTAACAGTTTTAAGAAGGGGCCAATATAACAGAATATTCCGGAAGGTTCCTTAAAACTAAATTAAATCATGGAATCAGGATGACTCATTATTGCAACTGATAAATAAATTCAAGGTCAGGTAATGAGTTATGAAATTCGGATGAATTTTATTCCTTACTATTCTGGAATGTTTCCAGAACTTCTCCTTTCTATATAAATAGCAGTTTAAATTCCTTTAGGTTAGTCTTTCAAAGAATCTTGTCTTGTCAAGAGGCTGCTATAAATACATATAAATATAAACGTTTATTGCTAGTGCACCCCAAAGTAAATATTAAGTTGATTACGTATAAATATATAATTATAAGTTAGTGAAGATAAATAATTAAAATAATTAACTAGTTTCGTTATATATTAACCAAAATAGTTTTTAAAAATAACACTTTTTTTAATTCAAATATTAAACTGTTGAATTTAATGTTTTGCATTTTGTTAACAGTAAAATATACTACTAATTGTAATTGTGCAAAATAATGTTATAATATTGAAATAACATTTTAGGAACTTGGATATAGTACGTATCTTGTGGGAAAATGGCATTTGGGATATGGTAGATGGAATGATACTCCAACGTATAGAGGATTCGATCACCATTTTGGTTCTTTTAATTCATTCACAAGCTACTACGATTACCTAACTACATGGAATGTAAGTAAACAATTAAATATTATCTAAAACATCTAAACTTTTGAAAATGCGAATCATGTTATCTACTTTACGAGTTATTAATAGTCACCTTCCTATTTTTAGAAATTCGCTAAAATTCTTCTATATTGTTTCACTAGTTGTGCGTGTGCAACACATCATGCGTTACACATAACGAACGAAGATAGGAGGAGTTATCGTACCTACTTAATTTAAAAATTTATAAAATTATATTTAAACAACTTAAGTTCTTTCTTACCTTTTAAGTTAGGAATAAAATTATTACTACGATTTTTACTTGGTGTATTAAAATACTACTTGTGGTATATGTAAGTGTATTTAAACATACCTTTTTGAATTTTTATAAAACGTAGATGAGAAAATTTTCATTACTTTGCAATTCCCAAACTGGTGCTTGTTTTATGTAAATTCCTAATATACATATGTATATGTACACCACCGTGTAATGGAGAAATGTTGAAATAATTCTGTTTAATTATGAAATACTTATAACAGTTGTAAATAAATACAAAGGAAAATCATATTCAAGTATAGGGCCAAATATAGATTTCATAAGATTTTGAACTTACTTGGAAAATTTCTATTTCCATAACAACTCTAACATTTTAATAACCTGACACATAATTAAGTAGCGAAATTTAGGTATACATCTAAGATTTTTAAAAATCCACTTAAAGGAGTTCACAATGCAGAAATGAATAAATAAAAACCATTCCAAATTCAGACACTTGTAAATATTTTTTTTATGTTCATCTCTAAAATAGTATTCATGTAATATGGTTTGTCAAAGTAATCTTGTTAAATTGAAAACTTGGTTGATTCAGGAATTTATTGTACAGTTATTGACTTAATTTAAAGTTTTTTATAAAGTTTAGGAGTTTTGTTCTTTTGCAAAGGTTTGTTCTCAGTTAATTAATAATTAGCGTTCTTTTAGCAGAGTTAATATTCTTTCTTATGTTATTTTAAAAGATTCTATTGATGTTATTTGGTGATATACATATAACCTGTATATAGGATTTATGTTTTAATTTACATCTGTTTTATAATTAAACGAATATTTTCTACATATTTAAAATTCGTGTTTGATAAGTTTTAATCACATAATTATTCAACTTTCTTGAATTTGTTATTTTTAAAATTGCAATTGCTATGATGTTTTAAAATATTCTTAGTAATTTGCTTTCATAAACAGTTTAGTCTTAACGGTCGCAATAAAATGTGATTTATTCTTCCGTTGCGGAAAATTTCCCTTTCAATGATATGTTTTGCATATGGATTCATAAAGGATCTTGAGCTCCACAGCGTTTTATTAAAGCTGTGACTAAGTTAGTTAACCCGGGGCACTGGCTCCACGTGATTGTACAATCTTTAAAAATTTATTTAACAAACTACGCAATACTGTTGGGTTAGTTATTATGGAACGCTTATTTATGAAAGAAATTCGCACGTCAGTTACGCCAAAAACCAAGCTAGGGATTTGTGAATAAGGAAAAACATGTTCAATTGTTGAGTGAATTCTTTGAATTCGTAAGTCTGAAAGAATTTTAGTACCGAATTTAAGACCCTCTAGGTTACTTGATGTAATACGTTACATACCATAGTATCGAAAGAGCTTATGGTGGCGCCTCAATTGTGACAAGTATTCGAGAACGTATTATGTCTCAGTAATTGTAAAAGTAGCGCACATATGCCAGAATGATTTGACATACATACAGCTAATAAAGGACTTTAGTAACCTTAAAGAAAAGAACTTACAGTATAGTCAATATTTAGCCGAGTTCCTTTTCTTCTGGTAGCCTTGCGCAAGTAAGCATTATAGAGTGTGACGTAGTTTTATCTTGGTATTACGTTAAAAAATCCACAACTTTAAAGCGCGAGCGCAGCCGAGGTTTGCTTCCTGTTGAAAACTTATTTCAAATTATCAACGGTATTAGTGCAGTTATTTGTACGTTCTAATATCGGTACTAATTGCATCCGCATTTTCAATTTTCTTGGTTGCTAAGGAAAACCTACCGTGAAAGTACTGTCACAGTTAATGTAAATAACGTGCGTTTTGGTTTAGTTTATCTTTTGTATCTTCCCGAGAGTGTTAGATTCACTGCTATAGAGTTTGTTAGGGGATATCATTCCCAGCCTCAAGCTATAGACCAAATATTGTATCGGTGCAAATGTGTTTTCGTTTTTAAACGTGGCACTCTAGCTTAATGGAACAAGAAGTTCAACAGCGATTAAAAATCAAAATAAAATTAATTATATTGTCTAGTGATGTTTTCTGTCCCCTGTTGTAACTATTCTCGTGGCTTAGAGATGGAGAACTCACGGTACCCTGCTTCTACTTCTGGGACATTGGTGAAGTGATATCCAGAGATAAACTGTCCCACTGATTTAAATAAGTGAGTTCTTTGAGAAACGTCCATGAGTTGTCCAGCTGACATAATTCGCTATTTCTGTTTACCAATGCAAGACATCGTTCATGTAAATTTGTATACAACCGATTCAGTTGTTTGCAGTACAGTTCAGCGTTTATCTCCCTACCTTTAACTATCAGTGTACTAATAATTTTACCAAACGCAGAGCTTCATCTTTGATTTGAAATTTTTATGCTTAATAGAGGCTTTGGGGACAGGGTCAAATGTAATAATTGATTTGATCTATTGAGATAACGAAGATAGATCCATTTTCATCACTTGTTACAATTATTTAAAAGAAACGGCGATCCCGACGGTTAGCACATAGTTCATAACAGATACGTATACATATATTGATGTTTGTTTTTTGGTTAATTTGTTAATTTACATTTCATGATTTACGAAGGTGGCGACCTATGGTCCATTAGAAGTTGACGCGAACTGGAGGTGAAAATCACTTTAACACTTTGAAAAAGGGCTCCCAATCTGTAGCTAACGGTCTTGCGAAACGGGGCTGCTTTTTAAAATAATCTATCTATTTCTGAATTCTTGAATTCGGTTGATATGGATTTTCCACGTCAAGCAATATACAATCAGTATTAGCAATATTGCGCCTCAATCTACAAAATTTGTATATTTGTGTAGGGCATTTGTTATTTTCTAAACTTATACATGAAAATGTTTCACACAGAATGTATAGGGACTACACTCCGTGCAACAGTTATAAGTCCGACGAACGGACGTAAAACATTCTAAATCTTATTGATGTTTTATCTATACTAAAGTCTCGTGTATAAAAAAATGAAGGTACTTTTACACCACACTAATACGTAAGTTTGTTAGTTTTCAGTTCAATTTATTTTGTTTCTTGACTATCCCTTGCGCCCGTAACAAAACCTAATATATTTCGTTTTTTTCTACTTTTACAAATTTTCCTTCACTGGGCGTCTACTACTTTTAATTATAAGCGAGATTATTTCACTACTATGTTGGAGTATTGAGAACAGTAAAATATCTTTAAATACTAAAAAAGAATTTCTTGAACCTAAAAAAATATGAAATCTGGAATGTAGATTCTTTAGGCCCAATAACTGTTTATAATTATTGCTGGAAACAAAAAAATACTAAATATATCAAACAGAAATATAAAAATTATTAACAGTATCTAAAACTTTTATAGCAAGCATGAAGAAGGATATTCTTATATTTAAATTTATTAATTGTGCAATGAGTAAACGTTTGAAATACAAATTGTTATCAATAATTATTACAGAACTTAAGATAGATACAATTTATAGACTCTAAAATACACTAATTAATCTAATTAATTAAGCAACAAAATATTTTTGGTACCAAAATCGTAATTATACGCTTGCACGAAAACTTTAATTATTCAAAATAATAAAAATAATATTTAAGATCATACAATATTTGTTTTCTAAAATATAATTTATGTTAAAGCTGGTACTGATAGATAAATAACAATTAATCTTTCCTTAAATTCATTTATTGGCATTAGTACATGTTAAGTTTCGTTTATTCATATTCTTTGGTTTAAAATTTAACAATTTAATTGTGTATGGATATTTAATTTTTACTAAAAGTGAATACAATTCAAACTAGAGCTATGATAGAATACCTCTTCAGCTTGACGCCGCAAGAATTTATATAGATATGGCAGAATTATTGTAAGACTATTAACATTTAAATTAGGAAAAGAGTCCTGTGAACACAAACCGAATCCGGTTCACTGAAAACCGCCATTACTAAAGAAAATATTGATTTGGTCCATAATATGGTACGTAATGGTCGAAAAATTAATATCAGCTTTATAGGTGAGGGATGTGGTTTGTCTGCAGTTAGCAACGAAATAATTTTGCACCATGAACTGCGTTTTAAAAAAATCTACTCGTTGGATACCAAAACGCCTATCAGAACGCCTCAAGCAAGTATCACTGATGTGAGACCAATGGCGATAATTAAAAAAAAACCAGACGAATTTCTACTAACATTTGTAACAATAGATGAAAACTGGATTCATCACTTTAATCCAGAGTCCGAATGTCGTGGTATGAAATGGCGGCGTAAGGATTTACCGCCCCTGTCGAAATGTTGTCGATTATTCAGTCGACAAGATTACGACAGCCAATTTTTAGGATATCGAAGGGATAGTATTCTTCAATTGTATATCAGGAGGGGAGGGGGTACACTGTAACAAGTGACTATTAAACAAGATTATTACCAAAATTTCGCAAATAAATTAAAAAAAGTCGGGGCATACTTTCTGTTCCATCAAGTCTGTTTCAACGATTGATATTTATATAGCTAGTTTTAAAATTTTAGTACATCCTATTATTCTTCAAATATCACTCCTGGTGACTACTACTTGTTCCCTAAATTAAAAGAATTTGTTTGGGGAATCTACTTTTCAGATGACGAAGGTGTGAAAATAATATTGACCTATCAGTTGACCAAGTTGTTTCCTTTTATATTAGGAATAATAATTGGTCAAAGTTAAAAACTTGCAGTTATACAAAAACAGAATTCGCAGTTGTGAATAGTGTACGTATGGAAGCTCATGCCATAACTTATGAGGTGCAAAATATAAATATTAAGATAATTAATTAACTTGACAAATTCGGGAACAAGTAATTATGTCTGAATATAAGTAATTAATAATATTTTAATTGGATAAATAATAATACACTAGTACACAATCTAATTGTATATTTTTCTTGAATTTGGGGCTACAAAAAATATTGTGGATTACCCAGAGTATCTATATTAATTTCCAATTATGACAATTAAATAAATACGGTAATAATTTACAAGAATATTGATCGATACCTTCGCATAAAGTAAATACAAAATCTTAACTAACAGTCGAAGATATTTCATAATTGTCGCCTATATTTTAATTTACTATAGAATATACCACATGTATGCGGAAAAATTAATAAAACGGTAAAAAAGTCTTAAAAAGCTAATTATTTAGAATAAAGTAGAATTTTAACCCAATATTAACCTGTACCATTTAGCAGTCGAAAGTTTCATTAATTTTATGTCAATTTAAATAAGACTTGCAGTTTTAAATGAAAAATTTAAAATTCGAAAATAAATTTCACTATAAACGCAAATAGCCAAATTCTGTTAAATAATACCCAATTATAGAAAACTGCCATAATTGAAAAATATACAGGTTAATTTAGTTTAGACACGGCAGTTCTTTTATTTAGCGTTTTGTGGGCAAAATTCATCATTATTTTGATTGCTATAGAACAATAATGGTCTCAAGACACTTCCTTGGTGAACTTCAGGGTTTATAGAAACCTAGTTACTATGTTGTAACTGTATTGTTTTCCTCTTACTTGCGGCTTAATTAATATAAGAAAATAACATAAAAATACTGAAGCTTATAGTGCAGAGGCTTCGACTGAACTTTTTCAAAGATTTGCTCAACGTTTTTGTTTTCTCTTCCCATGCGCCGTATTGGTTTCTGGTAGAAAATTGAGGCTATTTCAGGTACACCGTTCAAATATTTTCAACAGAAGTCGGGTGCGTTTTTATGCCGATTAAGTATTTCTTTGTACGTGCTTTGTCGAAGGTTTAGAAATGTGATTGTTTGAGATATTTCGTTTGAGAGGTAGTTTAATCTGTTACACATTTTAGTCACTTGATCGCAAGCTCTGTTGAATGTAAGAGTTTTCGAGTATTCTCGGCTGAGGAAACGAAATAAATTTATTGATAAATCCTTTTATTACGCGGGTCTGTTTTTCTGCATCACAGAAAGATCAAAACCAAAACCAAACCAAATTTAAATCAAACATGTTTTCGTTAAAGACTACTTACTACTTGTAGTAAAAAAGGGGAATAATTATTAATAGGCATATAAGGTTAAAAATAAAATCATATAACATTTTAGGTTGATGGAGTAGCTTATACTGGACTAGACTTAAGGCGTGACAGAGAACTAGTATGGGATATGGTTGGAAAATATGCAACCGATGCTTATACTGAATATGCAACCAACACAATAGCAAATCACGATCCTAATACACCCTTATTTTTGTTCTTATCTCATTTAGCGCCACATGCAGGAAACGAAGGGAAATTATTGGAAGCTCCTCAGGAAACTATCAACAAGTTTAAGTATATTATAGATTCTAATAGAAGGACATATGCAGGTAATTTTGTATTATATTTCATTTGCAATCTAACAATAGCTTAAGATAAAATTAATGATTTCAGCAATGGTATCAAAATTAGACGACAGCGTTGGCGCGATAGTTGCAGCTTTGGATCAAAATAATATGCTTTCAAATAGTATAATAGTATTTATGTCAGACAATGGAGCTCCTGTAAATTTCATCAAAATGCCAAATTGGGGATCGAACCATCCCTTAAGAGGAGCAAAACATACACTTCACGAAGGTGGAGTACGCGGGGTTTCATTTGTTTGGAGCCCTCTTATAGTACAAAACTCGAGAGTTTCAAATGAATTAATGCATATAACTGATTGGTTTCCAACTCTATACACAGCTGCTGGAGGAGATATTGGTTTACTTGATCCTGATATGGATGGATTGGATCAATGGTCCAGCTTAGTTTATGATCTTCCTTCTCCAAGGAATGACATTTTGTTGAACATTGATGAAATTGAAAGAAACGCTGCATTAAGATTTAATAACTGGAAACTGGTTATAGGTAGGTTTATATATCTACTATCGTAACAGAATTCGTTCAATTTCTACCTGTAATAAATACAATTTTGTTTCAACTTTGTTCTTGGTTGAAAAATATCTCTTCTTACCTTGAAATGTACATAGTGGTTTAATCTTGTTATCTTATGCCCAATCTAAAAGATTCTTTCATGCTTTTGACTTTGTTTTGTGGCTGAGACTTTGGGATGGGGAAGTTTTCTTGGCCTCATTGATTTCAACTACTATGGTTATTTCATCATGCCTACTAGCATTTTGCCGAATCTGGAGAAGTTCTACTGTGCCAAACATTGAAATGGGATTTACGATTTTACTATATTACTTGAAAACAAGGCAAGCTTTTAAATTATTCTCCGCTGATAGATTTACCAACCTTGACCGGGTTTGCACCAACGTATCATGGGAATAGTGGCAGACAAGCTAACTACTTTATCAATCGGGGCTGGCACATTCCATATTCTATGCATCTCTATTGGAAAGGAAACGGTTCAAGATATTTTTAGTTATTGTCAGTGAACCGAAGGCGAGCATTTCTTTTAGATCGGATGGTTTAAAAAATACATAAACACATGTTCTAATAAAAATTATGTTATATTGAAACGTTTTAACCTCCTTTACCGATCACCATTAAGAGCTTTTCAACTCGAGGGAATTTTCCTTGATCTATACGCTCCAAATTTGAGGGAAACCCATTGAGTAGCTTCTTGTGGACGGAAGATTGCGAACACGCATACAAATAGATGACAGACAGATAAGTGACAGATAGATTGACAACAGATAGATCGACGACAGACAGAAATCTTCAAAACTTCACGTGTGCTGATTTTAACAAATTTTCACATTTTGAGGATATCTGAACACAATTTAATGGGCCGCTCTTATTTGCAAGGTACATACAAACAAGCTGAAAGAATTTTGGTACTCATTGGTGAATGGGTTTGAATAGGGGGGGGGGGGGGGGGGAATAACGTCTTAG
>JAHWXV010951019.1:0-20544 GCA_024586415.1 Phrixothrix hirtus | reverse complement strand
TAGCTTTAAAAAAGGCTGTAAAAGCAATTTTAAGGGTGGGCCTTTTGTGTTTTATAGTTGTTTTAAGACAGTTTAGTAGCTGCATTTGCAGCTTGTTATAAATATTATAGAAATTTATAATTGGCTTTATAGCTACTTTAATCACTTGTATAAAACCAAAAATGTTTCTTGGGTGCATTAGAGAACTGAGTAGATTATAAATTTTATTTTAGATTCTTTAATTTTGATTCCAAGTGAGGGTCGAAAGCGAGAAAATTAATAAAATTTTAAAATTGCACTTAAGGTCGTCTTAGCAACGACTATCGATTAGGTAAAATTCAAATACAGTTTTATTTATTTTGCCATGTGTGATAACCAATTAAAATTTTAAAATTAACATTAATTGCTCCCAGCAATGAGGGATGGTAGAATCAAAATTTAAAATAATAAATACAGCATTAATTGCCCAGCAACGAGGACAGAAGATTAAAATATAATAAACACACAGTAATATTTATGACTGATTATTACGTTAAATATCTAAAATTGAGATGTTTTAATTACGTCAAATTTGTATGAAATTCATTTACTATTTAGTTTTAACTCAATATGATATTTGTCAAAAACAATTTAACATTGTGTTAAAGCCGCTTAAAGCGATGTAGAACATTTTTAAAAGTGAGTTATTTAAAAAATGCTTCCATATTTAATAATACGAGTAAAAATGTATAAAAAATACCTTATTTCTATTTCAAATAATTATAAACTTACACAATAACAGACCACATTTGCAGATATTTGATAAACAGCTGAAAACATGATACTCTGAAATCATGTGTTATATCAAACCCAAATGTTCATTCAGCTTCATTCATGCAGTGGCTAAAGAGGTATAGTTGGCCAGTCATTTCTTGTTGAATACAGCAGGCCAACTTAAAAATCAATGATGAGCTGAAAACTTTATTTGCAATTATTTCAAAAACTATGCAATTTAGACACATGGTTTATAAGCATTTTTTGTCACATATACCAAGATGTATCTGCTGTTAAGCAATGCTGCATATATCCAGGACACCCTGTATAGCTACTGCAATGTAACTCCTATTTATTGACAAAAATACATACCATTTTATAAAAAATAAGTTTTTTAAAACTATTTTGTTACTCTGCGGTTTTCATGAACACTACCCAGAATTAACAATCACAACATTCATATGACATAATTGATGTGGCCCGGTGTTGTGTTCTCATTAGATTGACATAATCAAAATGATAAATGATGGGGAAGTAAGCTAATGGTTTTCATTTACATGTGACACTAGCTGATTATAAATTCATACCATTTGTGACAGTAAGGACTTATCTATAATATATTCAGTGAGAAAATCATCACAACAGCATTTGGTTTTTACAAACATTAATTTGAAGAATGCCATTTGGCGTTCTGTTGTGTATCACAATAACATCACTCCTAAAAACCCTACAACTTTTATATGATAAATTATTCTCAAAAGTATGCCATTTTCAAATATTTAATCGTTATAATTTTTGGAACACCTTGTCTACTGAAATTTTCTTAAAATGACCACCACTGGCAAAATTTATTTTTTCATAAATGTTTAAAAAATAAATTACAGTAGGATTATATAAATAAAACTAGAAAAAAGATACTGAGGTTTTGTATTGAATATCCCTAACCTAAAACGGTGATACGAACAGTTGCTACTTACAAAGACATTAACATCTATATAATTATTTCTAATCGCTTTTATTTATATATTTATATAATTTTTATTCTATAATGGTACATTAACGCAGACCATTTACAATGCTGCAAATAGAAATGTACAATGGACTTAACAATGGGAGTTATAACGTGTCACATTTTAACTCGCTTCAAGTAACAAACCAAACAAATAACATATATTTAGTAAAATGAAAATGCAGCAGTGTCCTCATTCATACACATACATACACATTGCACTTATCCATAACTAAAAGTTAAGAATTAAATCTAACAGTCGCAAACTTTAACAACTAAAGTACTTCAAATATGATTTGTTGTAACACTGAATATGGCACACGTAAATGATTTTATAATGAAAATTATTTGTAAACTTAAACAATTATTGGCATACTTGAAGTATTTAAAGTACTATAGTTGACTATATGAACTTATTTGGATTTTACATTGTCGATGTTATTAATAAATTAAATCCAAATAAAATCCAACTTATTAAATGCCAAATCCTGAGGGAACTAATGTTATATTAAAAATAATAAGTATCACAAGTTTACTTCAATATAAATCAAAAATATTGAACATACACATTCAGTATGCCATAAAGTAAGTTGAATAGAAACAACATTTTCATTTCTATTTGCGTGTATTTTAATTTGAAGTAAACAAATGACTTGATTAAGATGTAAAACTGAAATTAACAATGAAACATTTTTTTATACATAAAAGATTTTGTAGCAATTATAATCTTTAATTTGAATTTACCATTACTTTTGTAGTATACAGTCTGTATTAAAATTAAATTTAAATAGAAATAATAAAATTTTCTAATTTTAATAAATTTTGTATTTATGCAAACTAAAGGTATAACATTTTAAATCATAAAATAAATTATGACTTGAGTGAATTTCAAATAATTAAAAAATGTACGTTGCAATTTTCAAAAGTTTATTTCGATAATCAAAAAGTCACCAATAATAATAGTTTTACCTTAAAATGGCATTATATTTGAGAATTTTAGAGTTATGTTTAAGAAGATCGTAGAACTCTTTTTCATAATAAATTAAAATTTTCTAATGTGTTTCTATTCACCTTTTTTTATGGCATTTTGCAAACTATTCATAATAATGCAGAAACTTGCTCTTAAAACAAAACATTAAAGTTGCTCTGTGTTGCCAAATTTTATAATTTAAAATAATTTTAAAAAATTTAATTGTAATGTCTGACTGCCAAGATTGAAAATTGGGAAACGGTGAAAAATCACAGTTCTATAATATGAGACCCAGACTTAATTGCTTAATAGAAGGTTTGCACTTAACCATATATAACAAATAAAATCTCAATCTTGAAAAAATTTTACAATAAATCCTATGCAACATTTTTATGTACACAGTAATTACATTTTAACAAAATTTATATGTAAATAAAATTATGATAGTTGTACCATCTATTTATCTTAGAATTACATGCTTTTAAAAGGTATTTAACATTTTTAGATATATATTTTGTAATTAAAAATATTTTTAGATGTGTTTAAAAAAATATTTTGAGCTTTTAAAAAATTTCTATACTGACTGTTGCAGTAATATCTACATCATTGCGGATTATTTACAATCAACATTACAGCTGGATTTATAGGGACTTTGATAACATCAGTATCGATAGCATGCTACTAAACACCACTCGGGAAGTATAATAATTAAAGTTTTATGAATGCATATTATTTGTTATCGACATAAAAAAATACAAGATTTTTTAATACAAATGAATATATATTAGAACTTTAATTTAACAAAGTTGATTATGCAAGAGAAAAATTGGTTAAATGAAAAATTTCATAGAATAAGAAACGATTATAATTAAATCAAAATCAAAAAAGTGTTTTGAAATAGAAAATTTCATAAAACTGGAGTTGCACTGCATATGTTAAAATATCTAACAAACAAAATGAAAAGCAAAAACATGGAAAAAGATATTGTGAAAATATAGCGAAAAGTCTATTCAAATATCATTTCGAAAATTATCATCGATATCGATATTACAGTCATTATAAATTCATCTTAATTTTTAAATTTCTCATATAATCAAAATACTTAGTTTCTAGATCCAAGTATGATTTTAAACTCTTCTCATGCATTAATTTTACTGTTCCTTTCATTTAATACAAATAGAAATTAGTAACAATTAAGACTGTACACATTAAATTATCTAACATGGTAGTAAAAGAAAGGAATTCTGCACAAGATACATATAAATATAATATTAAAGTGAAATGGTTTGAGATCACTAATATGAGTTAACATAAATTCTAATGTTAAGTGAGCAATAAATAAAGCAAAACATAACAGTGGTTAAACTTAAGATATTAGTCAAATAGCCAAGTAGATGACTGGCTCTAAAAACTAAGAGCCGTTTACACGTGTTTAACTAAATACTATTTAAATATTTCGATCGTCCTTGTTAACACTGTTCTATATACTAGAATTGACAGAAAAAATGTTGAAGCAACATATCGCAAGGGTAAAAGAGGTTTCACACACTTTTACCTTTATCAAAAACATCTATAAAAGCAATATCTCATATGTTAAGTTAATATTTTAACCCCTTCCGCTCTATTGTATCCACATATAGATATTTTTAGGTATACGTGAATATACCATTGTATCCATTTACTTACTAAATATTCTGTATTATATACTTGGAATGTATAGGACATATAAAAAATAAATTTTTATACATGCTGAAAGAGTCATTTTCAATGAATCAGTGTGATCAGTTATAAGTTGTGTTAGATGGAGTAATAAAAATAAGCATTTATTAGGCGAATTAAAATTGATCAGCCAAAATATTCAACTTTGTATGCAACAGTTGATTTTGCAAGAGAAATTGGTAAAAAAAGGATCTTGCAAAAAGTGTTATATATAAGACAGGGTTTAAGAAAATTAATACAAAAAACATGCCTTGGTTATACTGATAAACCCGGACTATGTTCATTGGAACACTTTTAGAAACATCAAATTTGTATACCTCTTCAATTTTTGTCTGTTTGTGTAGGATTTGCACCTTCTATGCATTTATGTAATAAATTTTTTTGCACAGTTTCGTTTTTCTTCTATTGACACTAGACACATCACAGTTATGACGTTAAGAATTCATTAAAATATTGTGAATTGTACGATATTAGTTGTTATATCTGTAAACAGATACTCCTAGTAAATTTCAGATATCCAATAGTGGATATTTTGGAATATCAATACATCCAGATATGGATATTCTGTTATAGTACTAATATAATTTTTCAATAAAAAATGACTTTTTTATCAATTATTCTTTTTCTATTAAATAGTTAAAAATTGAAAATTAAAATCAAAAGTTAAAAACATGATGATCTGGTATATTACTCTATGCCCAACGCTAGATAGCCTGGAGTGGAAGAGGTTAAGAATGTTTACACTATTAGATTTTTGTATTCAACTTACAACTGGATTTTATTAGACTTCAAATTTGTATGTTTACGTTATTCAATTTTACATCCAATATGCCCATGTTTGACTTAAAATTCAATTTTTTGAAGATACGACCACCTATATTTTCATTTGTTTTATATATGATATTTGGCCAGTTCATTTAGTGAAGGCAAGTTTGAAGTTAGTTACATGCTGCACTGTTTAGGTATCGGAGATTCAGCAGTGTTATTTCTGTTTAATAAAATTTAAACAAAAAAAGTGTAATAAGGTAAAATAAAATTCACAAATGACTTAACTTTGATGTTCTCTAGTATGAAATAATCTAATGATGTAAACACAAAAAGAATTTTATTATACAAGACATTCGACTGATAACAACGAATACAAAATTGCAATAAAGTGAATAGGATTTTAAACTTTAAATATAATTACAAAATTTACAGTGTATGAAAAATATCATGAAAATAATAACTATTTGTTTCGTAATACTAATTATGACCCGGACTTAAATTTTTCTAGCAAAATTTTATTTCTATTTTTAGAATTTTATGATCGTAACATTTACAGTAATTTTATAATAATTTATAAAATAAACAAAAAATGTAAATAAAGTGAATTTCAATAACGAAGCAAATTTTAGAAAGCAAAATAAATAAATGAAGATTACGTCTGTTTCATGACTATCATGCTATTTTTTTCTTTTATCTACTACTAAATTTGTTAATGTCTGTCTTAATTTTGATAAGAATATCATATTATGTGTTTGTGAATTCTTTATCAAATTTTGTTTATTACATACAATATTATAATATAGTATGTTACAAAACAAGTTTCATAAGACATGTTTTTAGCACACAAGTTCCAAGTTTATCAAACGAACCTCGTAGAGTGAGTTTCCTACAAAATGGGTGTGATAAAATGCCTTATGAAAGGAGTTTTTTTATACTATTTTATGTATTTCCATGTGTATAAATTAAAATTTAGGAAAAAATGCATTTCGTCAACATATAAATGATTTATGGAATTTTGTAATAGTTAGTAACACTGACATTTTGACATTTGAATATGAAAGTTTTGTCAACTGTCCTTTTATAATATTTAATAAGGTTAATTATTAAAGTTACCAACCTTTTAAAATAAGGCTTTTATGAACTCAAATAGGTATCATAATGAGCTTATTACGATGTGTAAATAGATAAAAATATTTATACTGCCACTAATGAAAATCAGTTGAAGTAGCATCATAGTTAGCTTAGAAATTGACAATGTTAATGTGTATGCCTCAGCTGTTTAAAAATTATCAATCTTCTCAATCCTAATATTTTCAGTTAGTGCTTGGTTAACATACATCCACATAACATAATTTGATAACATGTAAACATTTTTTTACGGCTGCTTATCCACAATTACATACTAATATTTACACAAATGTACAATTAGCTCTGGAAGGATTGACTTTGAATGCGAATCCCACCACGTGGCACAAATCAAATTCTTGAAATTGGGGATTGAGCAACATGAGGCATAAAAATTAAGTAATTCACAAACATGTGCGGGTAGTAATAATAATTTATTTGCATACGGAATATACTGCTACATCTTTTATGATGACAGGGATGCAAATAAAATGCAGATATCAAATTGTTGAAATAAGGTGCTTTATATTAGTGCAAAACAGACAATTTAAAGTAAGTTAAATCAAGTAAAACATAAAGTTCAATTTATACCAATTTTACAAAATAATCGTAAGATTTATAATTTAATATCTTTCAAAAAAAATATTTAGTGGGGAAATAAATAGAGGGTTAATAAATTTAAGGCAACGCAATTTTTAATTAAATCATATAAATAGAGTAGTTTCAATGAAAAACAATTTAATGGTTGCTAACAAAAATATTAATATTAATTGTTGAAAAACTAGATTTCACTATATAACTAAACTCTGTTGGTTTCCTGGTAAAAACATGAAAAGTATTTTATAATACTGGGAAAAAATAATCGTAATTTTGCTTGTAAGTCAAAGTCAAAGTGTGATTTAAATTAAGAAAGTGCAGGGCAAAAGCACTATTGGAAAAGGCAGTTTTGCACATAATAAAAAACAGAATAATACAGTATCAATGTGGTAACTAAAGAATTGGAAAATCAAAACTTGGAAAAACAGAAAAGTTGGACTGCTATCATAGAAGCACACTAATTTCCAGGTGCAAAACTGCAAAAGAGGTTCACATGAGTGAAAAAGCAATCTTATTATAAATTCTTATTTATAAAAAAATAAAATTTCATATTAAATAAAACTTGCAAACAAAAGAACCTAACCTCTAGATTTGGTTATTTTGCTATTGCCAATGCTAGCTTGCAAGTTCAATAAAACGAATAAAAAAATCATTGTCATTTAAAATTTTAAAAACTGCTTATATTTAGGTTTTTAAAAAATACTGAAATATGAACTTGGTCTAGGGTTAATTTAAGTTAGATTATAAATCATTACAATTAATTTTTTTTTTCTGTTTAATTTTGATTTTTTTTGTTTGTTTATGCTTTTGTTGGTGTTAAATAAAATTTTGTTCTTTATCAAATTTAAAAGCGAGTTATATTTATTCATTTGCAAGTCCTAAGTTGAAATATTAAATTAAGTTGACGGCTAAAGTTTACTTCAAAAGAGAATTTTGCTACAATATAAACAAACTTGATAAAATTTTAAAACAAAAGTATTTTATACTGCTAATATCTAGTTTGTATAAGCACGGAGAGGATATAAGTGTTATTTTTGTTCAAGAGCTTGCCGAGGGTAAAAGAAAAATGATTTGCTATGTTAATTAAAATCTACAACATCAAAGGTAAAAACACTGCATATAATTTGATGCCACCAACAGTGGGACTCAAATAATATAGCAATACATATTATAACATCATTATGCACACTTAAATACAATTTGAAGACAAATTTAAATGTAATTTATAAATAATACTAATAATAATATAGTGTGCAGTATTACCTGTTCATAAGCAACAAATGTACTACGTACATGTGAACACGATTCTAAAAAATATCAAACGGTACTGAAAAATTGTAATTATATGTATTTGTATGGGACCATGCCGTCTGGTTAATATATACATTCACTTAAAGTACTGAAAATTGGTAACACTTTGTGAATGTTAACAGAGCATTAACTGTACTTCATACAACGATTGTGTAAGCATTATTATAGCATCTCTAGCATGTAGAACTTAATGGTTGGTGCACTTGGCATTTAATTTAATAGTAAACAAAACCCCATGTTTTAAGTAAATTATTCTAGAACTAAACATGCATTCATATCAATAGAACTTCAGAATAATATTTTTCAAAACATTAAATAGTATTAATATCAACGATACTTTAACTCTCTAAGGCTCAGTTGCACAGGCAGCAGTTAAATATATGTTAGTTAACTATGATCATCCGAGTCATTTGATGTTTAAGCATTGCTTTGGATTCACATTTTCAACATAGTTACTGCAAGCACCACATAACAAGGCAAACAAGGGGATATATATTTATGCAGTCATCTCTTAACACCTGTTAGCCTCATACATAGTCATAAGGAGGCAAGACAATCATAACTTTCAGCAAGGGCTTTATTTTGCATTTCTCTAAAATTAACAAAAAAATTGACCAAAATCTGAATCACATATAGTACATCGATTCTAAAAAAGTTATCAGAATTTTGTAAAAACTTTTAGAAAAATGTAAAAACGCAAATTTTTAGGCTGTATGAGTGTGCTGGTAGAAACATATTACATGATATATATGGTACTTTATACTTTTAATTGAACTACACAAAATGTATGTATAAATAAATTAATTAAATTGTCAAATTTGTGTCAATTTCAAAATATGATATCGTACACCACCCATGACGGACAAGGCCGATGGTTGCCGAGATAGAATATATCCCTACCATTCACTTTCCTCGGTGGGCTCTGCAGTTTACTACAATTTACTATTATCAGTGCATATAAGAATTAAAAAATGGAATTTGTAATGAACAAAACCATGCTATTAATTTTAAAACACCATTTAAATACTGCACCATCTACATACAAGAGCAGATCAAATTTCACCTGCATTTTTTTCTCTGAACGTATTTGATGAGCTGTTACAAAGAGGTTTTACATTCACAACAGTAAACATGTTGGCTAATGCCATAAGCAATTGCAAATTGAATGTGTCAATACTATCAGTTCAATTAATGATGACATCTAGCAATGCTTCAGCTTCAGTTGCACAACATTTAATTATAAATTTTCTTGTCAATGAGAATGTAAGAGTAACAAATTCATCAGAAACAGATAGCAATAAGCCAACTTTTGTGAAGGAAATTGCTGGAAGTATTGGTAGTGTTAAAACTATTTTTGTGACAACCTTAATGATCATAAAGTTAGTGCCAAATGTGTTCCAAAGCAACTTGCCATAGAACAACAGCAGAAATGAGTTCAAGATGATAGTGATGACGTTTTGTCTCAAATTATAACAAGTGATTAAGACCTGGGTGCACCATTATGCCCCATAAAGGAAAAATGTTAGCAAAGAATGGCATGATCCAAGCTCATCTCCACTCAAGAAATTTAAGGTGTAACAATCGGCTGGCGAAGTTATAGGGTCCATATTCTGGTATGTTAATGGATTAGTTTGTTGATTTTCTTGAGGGAAGAAAAACAGTTAATGCCGCTTATTAGTGAGCGTCTTCGCAAAACTAAAGTGCCTATATGGACAAGACATGGTCTCTTAAGCAAAAATAGTATTCTTTTGCATGACAACGCTCGTCCACATATAGCTCAATTAACAAACACACACTCGCTAAACTGGGTTGGGAAGTAATGTCCCATCCTCCATATAGTCTAGACTTTACACTGGGTGATTATCATCTCTTCGAGGGCCTGAAAAAATTTTGGGTGGCAAAAGATTTAACTCCAATGCAGAAATGATAGATGTGGTGCAAAATTGGCTCCATCATCAACCAAAAGAATTTTTTCCAATGAGAATACGGAAGCTGCTAGAATGATGGGTCAAGTGTATCTTAAGGTTAATTTGAAAAATGATGAATGTGCTTATAGCAGATAAAATTTGAACTGCCTTCGTACATATAAACAAATACAGCTAGTAATCATAATGCAGTATTTCAATTAAGCTTTCAAAAACTTCATTGAAATATTGCAATGGTTGTTTCTAAACACCTATGTGTTTTTATTTACATGGTCAAGGTTCTTTGTAAATGAATTTGATGAAGTGCAATGATAAGTATTAAAATTCTGAACACAAACTTCTCTAAATCTTAATGTTCGATATGGCACTTATAAATTAACAGTCTTTAGTCATTGATGTAATGAGTTCATTTCGTTGATGATATAAATATTAAATTTTAAGATGATACGAATTATGTACTTATTCATGAGAAAAGTTCATGTTTAATACCTTCTAGACAAAAAATTTCAAGTTTTACTTACATATATATATATATATAATTTTAAGGATGTCATTTTCAATGTATTTGTTTGTGAGGTAAAATTCGCAATGTAATTCTAAGATATCAATGCCTTGCAAAAAATGTTAAAACGTTTTTAATAACACCAAAGTTAGACAACACAAAATACTGTTGTAAAAAAACAAAAACAATTCTAAAATTAAGGCAACAAACTAAACGTGTGGCACAAGGAACATAATCTTAATTACTGAAAACCATATACAGGATGTAGCAATAACGTGAAAAATAACTTGATCAAGTTGCAGCTTCCTACATATTCAAAGTCTATTTAAAAATAAATAACTAAAATTGAATTGCAACATCCTGCAGCTAATTGTAATATTGATTTTGGCAAATGACATTTATATTACATAGTAAAAAATAATGAAGTGTGGCACCAGAAAGTTCAATGAGATCACCACACATCCTTTCATTTGCAGTTGAATAAAGTTTATTTACTGCAATGGGAACAAGATACCGCACCATGTTAAGTTTATATTACTACTGTCAAAGGCATGGGCTATGTGACACTAATAATAGATCGTGTAGGGTCCTTTACCCCACCATCTGGCGGTGAATTTTTTACACATTGACCCGTAAGTTGATTGACACTAAGAGGATTGTTTATGTCATGAGGATTGGTGCCCACTGGGTTTCGTGGAGGCTGCTGGTGTATAAGTGGGGGTGGTGGTGGCAGTTTACACTCGAATGCCTCGTGAGGGGTAAGGGGACTCTGCAACATGTAAGGACTAGCAGCACTCACTGAAGGACTCGCTACACTTGTCGATGGGCTTGGTAAAATTATACCACCTGGACTAGTCAAACTGCTAAGACCCGATAAACCACCCGGACTTGACATTGAATGAGTTAAACTTTCACCATTTTCCTCGGGTGGCGTATGAGCATCTCCCACGCTACCACAGCTACCTAGATTGTCATCAAATTGATTTCCATCATTACCATCACCTGCTTCAAGATACCGTATACACTTCTTTTTACGTCTAAAACATAAAAGAACAATATTAGATTGTTTCTTAAAACTAGCGTATACATTTAAACACTAAACTATAGCTAGATTGGACGACCTCGACATGCTAACTGGAATTGTAAAAAAAACACATGCTGTTAAAATTGCATCTTATTTATTGATAACGATAACAAATAAATGTCTAAATTAAACCCCAGTCATTTTGATTATTAAGACAATATATGTGCAAATTTATGCATGATGCCATTTATAATTAAATTTGCTTCTTAGGTTACGTTTAATTTATATAAGTTTAGGATCTAACGATTTTTCAAAGTTAGACTTATGCTTGGTACATTATTCGCCAAAATTAATGGCATAATTTAGTTGATTAAGATTAATAATCAATATTATCGTTATCAATCTAAGAGTAATAGATAAATAGGGTACTTTCTATAGCTTCATTTAACAACTTTTTATAGTATTTATAATTAAAGTTAAAATTTGCCGACAACAACAAAAAGTACCCAAAATATTCCTATAAAAAATAAATATTAATAATAAAAATTAAACAAACATGCACTTCACGAGTTATACAATAATCTACCATTTAAAAAAAATTTAAGAAATCTTTTATTGATTAATCAATAGATGTGGAACTTAATAAGAAAGAATATTTTCATCTGTATTAGGAAATATAAAAAGGGACAACAAACCATTCCATTAGAAAAACAACGTAATGACATTTTAAATAGCAACGACAAAGAACACATTTTACCAAATGCTAAATATGCAACTTTGTTGCAATCCTGTTATTAAAACCAACAAATATACATACATACACTTTATTATTTTAATCTAGGTTCAAACTGAAATTTTTCGGATCATAAATTCTTGTTTTATCAGTAACTCTTTTTTAAAAAATTTTCTCAACTTGAATGTGTAGTTTTTAGAGATTTTACATTTTTTAAATGTATTTTAGTGTTTAACATTTTTAAACCTCAGAATTAGTATTTTCGTTCTGAAATTTACATGTTTAAGTAAATTAGCCTCAAAGCATAAATTTTTAAATTTTCATTTGCAAGCTTTAATGTACCTGTTAATCATTTACTTTAACTGAATCCTCAGTATTTTTGTTTTTAAATAATCAAGCTCTTACCTCACATTATAAAATAAATACTTCAGTTTTATAATTATATTAATCCTTAATAAGACATTTCAAGCAAATGTAAAACTCTTAATTAATGCAATACTCATTTCGAAGAACTTCAAATTTGCATTTTAATCTGTTTTATGTGCTCTCAGCTCTAACATATCAACTATTAATTCAATTTCACTTTTTATAATTAGAGAATTTTTAAGTATGCTAATGTGCAATATAAATGATACTATTTGCATTAATTAAATACTGCACTTTTATATTTGTACATTTTCTTATGGACTTTTTTATTCATCAAAAAATAATTTACATATAAACTTAAATAGCATTATTTTCATTCTAAATTGCATAAAAGCCAATTTATCAAAAAATAATCCAACTTAAAACATTTAAAATTGAGACATAATTATGTAAATTATTAATTATTAATTGCCACATGAAAATCAACTATTTTTTATGAAATGACAAGTGAATGATACTGAATAAAATTTGTTGAAGTACTTTTAACAGAAATCCACTACTGTTAGTAAAATATTTATGCATATTTCATGAACATAATTTTTGGAACAAAATAATCGCATCAGAAAAACTGTGGATGATTTGTAGTACATTTTATTATAAGGCAAACCAGTAACAATATTATTTCCTAAAAATTACTATTGTAAAAACAAGAACAACCAGAAAATACATTTTCTATTTAATTATTTTGCTTTGCAAAAATTATTTTTCAATTTTTCGCTTACCCGTTAGATTCGCAAATCAAAGGTTGAGAAACGCTGTTCTAAAATAAGTCAGGTAAAGTACTACAAATTTCTTATAACTTTACCTTCTAGAATAAATATTTTTAAAAACAAACAATGTTCTATACCTCAAAATTACTATTCCGAACGGCGCTGTGCCAGGGTTGAACTTGATGCTATAATGATTAATATTTTGAAAGCTATACATTTTTGAAAAAACTTCATAGGAAAATTTTGTTCTATATGTCATAAGGTCAACAGTTAATATTTCATCATTTTTAATATAAAATTTAAAATAATGGGATAACTTTACACAATATATTTGCGTTATCTATTTCAATGTTTCGCAACTAGTAGTTTTGCTTCTATCACTTTTATCATGATCAAAAAATTCAGTATTTGAAGGTTTTTTTACAATTAATTCTATATTAGAAAACTGCCGTCAATGATACTGCTGTGCTAAGACAAGTAGACGATATCCATGCTAGATTTTGTTGGAACGAGCATTACATCCTTTTATCATTATATATTTCTGATTCAAGAATATATGTAGATTTCATAAAGGCACTATAAATGTTCTAAACTTCAATTGTGTGTTGTTCTAATACAGAGCAAAAATATATGTGTATACTTTTCCATCAAAAACTCAAAATGTGCAAAATTACAGATATGTCCTTTGGTTTTAATATGGCAGAATTTACATAATGATTTTGTGTTTAATGTTCAAATCATGGTTTGTTGGAATAAGTTTTTTTTTGTAATTTTAGTAATTATAAGGGTAATATAAACACCATTTCACAATCTCAAAAATATAGCGCTACAATAAAACGAATTATTCTAAATTTTTAAATTTTGCGACCACATAGAGATTGTATTTTAATTAAAATAAGTTATGTTATAACCAGATTTAAACAATAGGTAACTGTACTTTTCTTGCTTTTATTACCAAACTATTATATTATATTATGTTATTATCAAATAATAAAAAATGGTAGTTTAAAAATTCTGAAAAAAATTTACTAGAAATGAGCTTGCAAAATTTGAAGAAAACATGAAAATTTTTAAAAAATAAGTTAAAAACCCCATTTATAAATGGTGTTTTAATATTTACTTCTATATCTTTGTCCATTTTTTAAAAATTTTCACAGATTGTGTAAAATGTGTATAAATTATGCAATCGAAAATTCAATTATACCTTTTTTATGATTTAATAATAATGTAATAGTTTAGTAATTAAAGTAAGAAAAGTGCAATTATCTATGATTTAAATTTGGTTATAATATAACAACTTATTTTAATTAAAATATGATCTCTATACGCATGCAAAATTAAAAAATTTAGAATAATACTTTTCATTGTAGTGGTATATATTTGAAATTGTGAAGTGGTGTTTATTAGTAACCTTGAGCTTCACGTATATTTTGATATTTTGTAACTTAATTGGTTTTGTTTAATATACAACATTTTTAATATAGATAACTGCACAGATACAGTTTTAGCCTTTTATTTAGCATTTTAGTGAGTTTATAAATTGATTCTAAAGAAGTCATGCAATCTACCATGTTTGCTGATGTAGATATGATACATTGATTTTATATAGAAAGATGTTCTTTCAAAGATTTAAATGTTTACCGACCTAGAAAGCAATCTGGAAGAATAGTGAACAATTAAAATATAGTACTGATACATCATCTTTCTTATAGTACACATGCCGAACCTTTTGTGAAGTATATAAAGTATACACATGGAATCTAAATTATTTTGTTTCTGAGAGATTATTTGATTACAGAAAAATTCTTATAGAGATACTTAGAGTTTAAGCATTTGAAAACCAGAAGTATGTTTTCATTTTTAAACAAAGTAAAGTGGTGTGTATCTGGACTTGAACCTATTTTATTTTATATATATATATATATATATTAAATTTCAGTTTTTTTACGCAGATGCTGCACATTGGGGTTATTATAATGTATATGGTCAAAAGATATAAAACAAAATTATTACTTTGTATCATTTAAAAGACATGCATTTGTCACAATTAGGCTTACGTAAAAACATTGTACATGTAAACATTGAATAGGAAATGGGGAAAATTTATTCAGAGATGATTATCACACATTATTTAATTTAGTCTACTTATAACACACATTACCAACAAATGTGTGATTTTCGTCAATGAATCACTGACAACACATCTGACTAGTGTTAAATGTTACTGTTATAACCATGCAAAAATCAAAATGAAAATTACACTTGAAAACCCAAAAAAAATAAAATAAAATGTGACAAGCATTATAAAACACAAACAACAATCTAACATGGAACACTGCTGCTGAACTAACCGCGGGCTACCACAGGCAGCCTACAGGTTGACGTAGGTGGGTTCCTGAGGAGACTGGGCCGAAGCGGCACTACCGGCCGAGTGCAACAGACCACTGTGTACTGCCGTTGAACTGCTACCACTGTGTGCGCTGCTTTCTGGGCTAAACAATCGTTATATATACAAGGGGGCGCACACTTATTACAACTACTGGTCCACATACATACGAAATTTAAAAATGCAACCACAAATAAGTACAATAATAAGCATTCCTTTAAAATCTGTCATACAAAAGAACATAATGAACAATAAAATAATAAAATAGCATCAACAAAAATAAGTGCAGGAATAATCAGAAAATGTGTCTAACGCAGCAGGTACTCGTTGCCAATGCCCCTTTGCAAATTTAACGATTGTTTTTATATGCAACAGCAGTGTCTAAGTGCAATATTTAACTCAATGGGTCCTTCTCTTTGTGGGAAGACACATTTTCTGATGATATATTCACAGTCAAGTCAAACCGTGTCTCCCGTTGCGTACATTAAATATAAAAACAACAGTCTTTCCACATAGATAAGAAACACCAATGATGTACGAGGTTGCAAGATCATTTTATGTTTATCATCAAATTTAAATGGGTTTAAGAAATTAATTTAAAGCATTAAAACTGGTTTTTGGTTATTCATTATAAGTAGAAAATATTCAAAATTCAATAAATTTATAAGTAATATAGTTAGTCATTAAACAAACTTTACAAATTTAAAATCGTTAATTTGAACTGAGTTAAACATTTATGATGTACAATTCCAGAAAAAAATAATGTTCCTGCAAGACTTATACAGGCAGCACAACTAACAAGCTCTAAATATGATATGCCTTTTAAAGATTCCTTTACTGTAGAAACATTTCATATTTAAAGCACCTTACTAGTTGCGTTGCCCATATTTGAAGGGATATTCCTTTTTTTCAGAATTGTATCTACATCATAATTCTTTACCTACTAGAAAGTCTACTATAGACTTATTTTAATACCAAAAACCATTTTTAAGCCTTAAATTAATAAATAATCCATTCAAAATGCGATACTAAACACAGTAAGATCATCTTGCAAATATACTAAAAGCTTAGGAAACAATGTGGCAAAACCCCGTACATTTATTTACAATACCAAACTGATTTTAAACACAAACATCGCAAATCAATTTGGGGGAAACTACAAAAAAAAAATAAAACTAAAATCATTCACTCAAAACATACAGAAACATAAAAATTCAAATATACAAGCAAAAATTAACTAAGTAATTTACCTGCATGGTTTGCACCATTGACTTTGCTGATCTAAACCATACCTTGCTCTACATTTCTTCATATTGTTACCTGTTAAAATAAGTTAAGTTAATAAGGAAATATTATAAAAATTAAATTCTTATAAGATAGCATGCTTCTAAAAACTACTTACTAAGAAGGCTGCCAGGTACCTGAAATTGCAAATCAAATTTCTTAATTATTATGTTCACCTTATGCTACATATTCTGTTTGAAAAATATTAACTATACAGTGCTAATCTTCATATTTAGTATTTTGTTAACAAAACACAGCTTTTTAAATTTTATACAACTCATCTTATTTATGAATCATATCAGGTATGTCTAATTTATGATCTAAAAACTTCTTTGTATGGAAATGTATTTCTTAAGTATTAAATAAACTTTAAATGAGGAATCATGAAATAAACATAATGAATTTTACAGATTGATTTCATTTTTTTACATCTATACAGTGTATTCAGAAAAACCTGTGCAATTTAAAAATTAAATAACCTAAGTTATACAAACAGTAAAAATTATATACAAGCTTGCCGCTTTATTCTCTAATCACAGAGAAACATTTCACTTACGCACTATAAAAAATCACACCTCACAAAACAGTCTTAAGAGGCCTACAGATGCTTTGATTTAGTCTGTGTAAGTAAAACCTGCTCTGTAATGATATATCTACACATTTCAATTTTATCTACGATTTGCCCGTGTCGATCTTAAATTTTTATAAAGTCATCGAAGTGTGAGCATTTTAGCACTACAATCAAATGATCAAATTTTTTATTGATTGCGTTTCTAAAAATAATAAAAGAAATCAAATAAGATTAGAATCCATTTTCTTTTAAATGAATTAAATGAACACATAATACCAATATTAGAATGTATTAATCTTTTTATTGGAAAACTAACCTTACTAAAATTAATTCCGCAATAAAAAAATTTGAATGGCTCTTTTGTTGTCACTTGAATTAGTTCAAGCTAGGCATAGGACCTGTACAGGTGACTGGAATAGCTTCCAAATGTTCAGGTTTGCCTGCACAAACTCGGTTTATTTAAGCAAGTCAGAGCAAAAGTCGAAGTGGCTGTAGGGACCTTCAGATCTTAATTTATACATATTACATTACTGTTAGGTGCAATTTTTTATAGAATACCAAAGTGTTTTCTCATAGATATTATTGATTTAGAACTATTAAACTTTAAAAATGATGCGATGGCTATATTCAAATATTTAATCTCCTCTTCACTGTATTACAGAAAATCAATAGATGTAAAATTTCATTGCAAATTATTTAATTTCTTATTTATGCAATTTTTGTTTATAATTTTTTTGAATAAAAATAACTATTATTACCTCCTTAATTAATAGTTAATATTAATAATGATGTTAAGTTTGAATGAATAATTTAAGTTGCGACAAAGTATTAATACGGTCCATGTCTAGAACTCCTCCGCATATGTGATATACTATGTCTTCATTTAATTCAGAACCTCATGTAACCAGTTATATTAGTTACACTTTAGGGATTTTCGTAATTCAAAGTTAAATTAAACAAAGTTGTCATAATAATGTAACCATTGAAATGGAAAGGGAAGCAGAATGATCACAAGAACGCAAAGTGATCATTCCAATTGGACCATTGCAATGATTCATACAAGTAATACAATTTGTATCAACCACAATACTTTGATCAGTAAACAACAATAATGTGAATATAACGTCCATGCAAATAAATGCATTAAAGAAAGAAGCTATTGCTTCGAGAAACGTACTTACTTTCTACTTTTGTTTTCAGCCGCATGAACAGAAACTAGGGGCAATTATCATTCCACTTCCCCTTCTATTTTAATTAAAGTAACTAACAGGTATATTGTTTGTTTATATTCGTTTGTATATAAAAGTTAAAATATCAAATTCTTTTGCTCAATCGATTTTACAATTATTTATAAATGGTTACCTAATAAAAATAATCTTTAATTATACACTTAAATTCTACAATAAATGTAAACATAATTTTGTTTATATGTGTACCAATGTGCAATCATGGTTGGCTATTGTATTTGTCATCCAAGATGCAGAATTAAATGAAGGTACAGTATAAACTATGTAATAAGGTTTGAGAACGAATGCTGTTGAACCAAAAAATCACTTTCAAAGGTATTACTAATCAAAATTTATTACTTGTGTGTTATGCAATTCAATTAGAATTTATTAATCATTTATATAATTTGATAATAAAATAATATATACTTAAACTCAGTTCAACTTTCAAAATTCAACAAGACATGCAATTGAAGATGATATAAAATCAACTACTTATCAACTCCGTAAACATATAAAATTTGGAGCCTTTCAATTAAAATTGCTAAAACAATTGATGAGTTGGAGTATTCAACCTTACAACAACAATATTTGTATCATAAACAAACTAAATTGATATTACATTTTCAATCGCATATAGTAATTACTTTTGATTAATTTTTGTCACAAAGAACAAAAAATAGTATTTAATTATTACATATACGTAGATTTAATTAATTTTATCATTTTACCATTAATTCATTAATTAATGGTAAGACATGATCCATATCAACAGTTGATCAAAACTTGTTATGATCGTTTGGTACGATATTATGTATCGGAAATCACTGGGAATTTTTTATATTTCATTTTAGTTTGTTAATAGATTTATTAGATAATATTGTTGTTGCTGGTAGCTTAATACATTATACTGCAACTATCCATGATATTTACTGAGAAATATTACTCATATTTTCTAAATTATTAAAGTTGTTTTGGTAGTTGATTTTAATAATTAGTGAACATAATAATCAAAATCTTTGTATACTTTAAACTACTTCTAAAATAAGCTACTAGGGTGAAGAGGTGTAAGGAGCATTGGAATGAAATAAAGATGAGAGGAAATGATTGAAACTATTTTAGGAAGTGCAAAATTAAGGTGGCTGGCAACCCTAAATACTAATGAAGATAACTAAGTACGATACAATGAAGTGATTGGCAGGGTAACAAATCTAAATATTATATAGGTTGCGGCAATTACCTTAATGTATTAATTAAAAAATAATGATAAATTTTTCTATGAAAATAAACATAATTGTTATTCTATGCATACAAAAAGTAAGTGCTGCAAGAATACTGTCTAAATATTTTCAGCATGCGATAAAAACAAACAAATAAGCCGAACAATAAAAATTCGGCAAAATACTTCTACAAAGGAAATGAAGAAAGGAATGGGGTTCATGCAAGTGTATCTACGAGCTAAGGAATTGCCCCAATGACAGCAACGTGCATACGAGTCCCCATCACGTGTAGGGTCTGCTCTGCGC
>JAHWXV010950846.1:0-11845 GCA_024586415.1 Phrixothrix hirtus | reverse complement strand
GTACATGTATAAAGAAAATTATGAATGGATGAATTATTTATGCTTTTAAATTAATTTTAAAGTTTACAATTTGGATGTATAGGAAAGTCACTAACGTCAAAAAATTCAAATTAAATTTAAAATGTGTAAGAGAAAGTCGTGTTTTGTCTCACACCAGATTTTTTCTAATGAAGCTACCTTTCTTTTAAATGGTAATGTAAATAAACAAAATTATCGTTATTGGGCTGTAGATAATCCTCATTGGATGATGGAGACTCACACTCAAAGACTTGAAAAAGTGAATGTGTGGTGTATCGTTGACAGAAGAATTATAGGGCCTTATTTTTTCGATGAAAATTTAACCGGTCCGATGTATTTATATTTTCTTTGGAACAACTTCATCCCCGCGCCAATAGCTTTGTACCCAAATCCAGCCGAAGCTAATATTCTCAGGAATAACTTCTCCTATCAGCAAGACGGGGCACTCCCTGTTGTAACGCGTACCTGAAATTTGATACAAAATATCATTACTGTTTGTTATAATTTGTTTGTTTCATATTAAAAGTTATTTTTGTTTCAAGAAATTCAGCTACACCTTCGCGATATTTATTTTTGCTAATTATGAAATTTAACATTTTTTGTTAGCATCCCGTATATATATTTAAAATTTACTATAATAGTTAATGACATAAAACACCCTGTATTATGTTTTTGTCATTCACTTCGTGCATATATTTATAATTAGGAGAAATTAACTCATTTCTTTATTGACAAAATAAACAGCTAATTAAGGAACGATTAGTTTGTAAACAAGTCGAACAGGTCAACTACGGACCGTGAATTTGATAATCTAGTTTGATTGAAAGAATTATCTGCCGGATGTAGATTACCGTTATCAATATTTAATATGCATTTTCGTTTCTGTGAATGGAAACTTTGGAACCCTAATTATTGAATTTTCAATTTACGTTAATTACAATCACAGTTTTATGATCAGATTTAAATCCGCTGTTTATTTATCTATCTGTGCATATAAATTAACCCGTATTTTATTTTTTAGATAAACCGGTTATTCGTTTTATTTGTTTTGTGAAACAATTAGTTAATTAGAGTAAACTTATGTATCAATTAACGAACCCTTAGTTAATTAAGTTTCTATTTTTGTGCCGATGCCGTATTAATTATGTTTATTTTTCCACATATTGCGACAAATTGTACATAAAGTCGATATGCGTTTAAATAGGAAATCATATAAATATTGCGAAGAAATTCAAAGTTTCAACAGTCTTTTCTTATCTCCGAATGAAAGCTGGTCTTGATTGACTGACTTGAGAAACGCTCTTCAAACTTAAATCTGTATTCCGTTGCATTAACAACAGTCTTTCCTTACCTCCGAACGAAAGCAGATCTTGACTGACTGATTTGAGAATAGTTTATAGTTTATACGCGTGCACATTTTTTTGAAATAATTAACTGAACCACAATAGCTATTTTGTCAAGCAAATTAATTATTCTATAAGAATTTAATGTACGTTATTCGTAAGGCGTTAGATGGAAGAGATATATCAAATCAGGTTTATAGTCAGTAAACTTTCTGAATAATAAATTAATTATTCAGTTTATTAAATAAGAATCTTTTACAAGAAATTAGTGAGATTTGCTAAATAAATGAGCTGACACCCAAGCAATTTATTGAATTTAAATCTTAATGCAGTGACTTGTGATTTATTAAATTTGGTTTTTAACGTTTCCTTTACATGTTGTAGTTTATGTCCCATGGTTTTGTGATTTCCTAATTTGAATTTTTATTTATGTTTTGTTTTGTTCTGTGGCTGATATTTCAGGATGCGGAAATTCCTTTGTTCCTCTTGTTTTTAACTACTATAGTCATTTTGTAACGCCTAATAAAATTGTAATTTTACTTCCTTTTAATTTAAACGCAGAATTACCCCTAACTTCATGAGGCCCTTTAAGCCACATAAAAAAGAATACTGTAATAAAGGAAACAACGGTTCTCTGCAAATTGTTATTGGGTTATAGAAATATACACGCATGAGAAACAACAACAAGTTGGTTAATAGTCTTTAATTAAACATTTATCATTTACAGTCAAATTAAATAAATAATAAGGTCATACTACCTTTATCATTAAGCTAGTTGCTTTACCCTGTATCTAGTTAAGTTGAGTCAGCCGAAATTCCAATAATTCGAATTATTGTAGGGAGCATCCCTGTAATAGAATTAACCACAGTATCTTATGATAGCAATAAATTAATATCATATGCAAGTCAAGCAAGAAGTTCAAAGAATCAGCTTACTATAATTTTGTCACGCAAGGCGAACGATTTCAGTTTAAACAAACAAACATTATTCTTGAAGCCAATTAATACAATATTTATGTGAAATAAAATTACATATAGGATGCTAATTAATTTTGAAGTTATTACACAAGCTACTAAAAATAACAAATTCTATTACTTCAGTATGCCTAGAAAGAAAAATTTCGATACTTTCTTTCAATTTGTTACATAATAAAATGAAGTCAATTTAGTGTAACTTAAACTGCGACAGATAATTTTAAGTACGATATTCAGTACATTTGAGATCGAAACTGTAAGCGCGTCTTAAATTTTGACAAACATAATAGAAAGTTATTTAGAGACACCCGGTATATAGAAATGTATGCATATTTTTTGAGAATATTCGGTAATACCTCGTCAACACTTCAATGATAATAACAATAAGATTAAATATTCAAAATTATAATTAATTCAACTGGAAATACTGTTTTAAATCCTTTCTTTGTTATAAAATAAAATTTAATTGAGGTTTCCCTACAATACAAAGTAAAAAGGATATTTTAAAAACTATTACATTAGGCAATACGTAGACATGCAACAACCTTCGAGACGCCAGTATTTTTTAAAATAGTTACAAACAATTTCAGCTTTACTCGCCCCTTACGAAGAAAAGTGCTTCAGTTAGTTAGTTGCAGCTACAGACTAGTAGAGCAAACAACACTTCCTTTGTTTGTTTAATTGAGTACAGGCGTACTTATGGCGACTATGTTGAGGTTCAATGTAAATTTCAAAATAGAAGAGTTAAGTGACTGAATTTTGGGAAATTCAGCATATTGACGCCCAAAGGCGGATTGTAATTGCGTCAATTAGCATCCTTCCACTTCGTTTCCTGTACAATGGTTTAGGATCGAATATCGCCGTACAAGTAAGGTACGATAATATTTAGAACCAGAGGAGGCACTGTTCCCTACTCCTTTTGGGAGCTTCAGAGACCTCGGGCCACAAGTAAGTGACGTTCTTCTACTTTAACTTTATCATCACGTAATCTTCAAAGTCTTTTTTTGGGATTGAGCAACAACCCCTGTTCATAAATCCTGCTGGAGCTAATATTCTGGTAAGTTAAAAATAGACGTTTGAGATAGTTTTGTAAATATTAACCCAATTTTTAATAAGTTCAATTATTTAGTTAAGTAAAGGTCGCAATTTAGAGGCTGAGTTTATTGTGTAATTTATTGTAAATATGAACATTGGAAACCCAGGGGTCCCCGAATTTAGTTATAGTTAAGAATATGTTCTGAATTACCGTTCATGCAGATATAAATTAATTGACTTCCGTTTAATGAACTGTACTTTTCTTATTACACATTATTCATTATGGAGACTTACCTAATTCAACCCTTATTATGTCATAGCAATAAGAATCTTAGAATAAGTAACTATTCTTTTCTTTCTGCAAATTACTAAGAATAATTTGAGGTAAATATCATAATTATATGTTTACGATTAACCTGATCGAAGCATATATTCAGTGGCGTACTATTTTCCCGCAAAACGGTTTCGAAGTGGAGGATTCGTTCTCCCATTCCCCTTTTGAAAACCTAACGTTTCTAAACGAAGTGGCGCCCCTCGAATACGTCTTTCCCCTTTTTCTGTTGCTACAACGACGTTTCTGGACATAGCTTTGCTAGTTCAATAGCTAACTTCAAACCGCACTTCTTCACTGTCCGCCGGCGCAACACTGTAAGTTCAGGAAATAACTTCATCTGCGCCCTTAGGGGCGCAAACCGCCTTTGTTCCGTTATAAAACATCCATTATGGATAGTTATGCACTTAGCTTGCGTAGATGCCTGTACCTGTTTAAATGTTTTACTTAAGATGTCAATATTCTTTTCTGGGCACAATTGGAGAAAACCTACGGCCACCGTATTTAATCTATAAAGGAATAAAATTTTACTAGTTTGATCTAGAAATGGAGCTCAACTCAACAACAACATAGTAGTTCCGTTTGACTCTACTTGCTATTTATTACAACCAATACTTGTTACTCGTAAGAAATACTAAACACCCTTTCTCTAAGTTATTTAATAAACGGTACCGAATATATTTTCATTTAATGCAATTAATTTTTCATCCAACAATTTGAAATAACATTTAAATTTTTTACCCACTAAAGCAACATGCTTTCTCATTTTTCTGCAAAAAATCAAGAGCAAATAAATATCGGTTGCCACGCACCTGACCTTCTGGAACACCATCTATTAGCATTACTATTAGTTATAACTTTTAGAACTAAATGTGTTCTCAGATTTATTTTGAACTAGGATATATTGCAACTTTTCTAAAATTTGAATTTTATGAATAACCTATTACATGTAACGTCGTAACGTTACAAAGTTTTGCTAAAGCTGAAGAAGTTTCACCGCTAAATATCACATTGGTATGGGACCTACAGTTTTAGTTTCTTATCCGAGAGGAAGGCATGCCTTTTAAATTTTTCCCGATGAAAACTTGCCGACTTCAATCGGTTTTAAACCCGCGACCCTTGGATGTAGAGACAAATGTGTTAACTACTGCACCATTCGAGGACAGCTCTTATTTAGTTTTCTAGAATTTGTATCTGCGTCTGATAATCGTACAACGTTGGTCATTCATTTGGAAACACCCGGTGTATACATCCACCTAGTAATAATAAAATCTAATTGGTGAATTATCAGTATCAGTTTTATGCTAAAATTGCAATTGTAAATTTGTAAATTATATAATTTTATTTTAATAATAGTTATTAAAATTTGAAATCCCAGGTTACGTTTTAGAAAACATAGGAGCATTTGTCTTAAAAATATTTATTCAGCAATTCCCGTGTGAAGACTAGCAAGTCTAAAAATAAACGTTAACCCCTCTCGTCTTCCTCCTTCAATTTCAAGGAGATATATTTCGTTTACGGATAGTAGAGATCTAAGAGCTGCAGAGTTAAGCTGCATTATCAGTAGTGCGTACCAGGCGATATTCAAAGTCCGCAATTAAAGAGTTACCCGTATGATGTATCAGGGGATCGAATTGATAGAAGTTTGGTCTATTTCCACCCAGAGCGAATTCGCAATAAAAAAGGGTCAATTTCAATTTCCCTGCGATTCGGAACCAAAGGGTTTAAGTCGAACAAGTTTGTATGTAAGATACGTTAAGAAGAACATCCTGGACAGCACGTTTGTTATTTTCTGTTCCTGCGGAAAGCTTTTGATCTGCAGAACTCCGAGTAAGTGATTTATTCGGTAATTAAGCTGGACCGATATTCACTCCTCGTGCTGGGACGAATTAGTCGATCACGTATAAATTCAAGACGAGTTCGTTAATACCATAAATAAAAAGACTAACGTTTTAAATTTTTAATTGTTTATATTATATAGGCCATTAGGGAAAACATCTTTGGTTCATCCTAGGCTGGTTTAATTATTAGAAACGCAAGAGCCCCTTGATTTAGATATGGAAAATTATTGTTTCCATTGCTCCCATTCGGTAAGACATGTAAATTGTTAATTGTAATGCATATTCTTTACTTTTCATTATATTCGATCTTTAAGTACAGATGTTAGTTTTTTATATGTAGACCTGTAGTTGTAATAACCCATACTTCCTTTCAGGAACTAGTTAAATTTTAAGCAACTAACCAGTTTAGATAGTTCGTCGTAATTTTACCTGATCAAAGAGGCGCTCAGCGACGTGCATAAAGAAACTATCGTTTTGTAAGTACGTATTAATTCAATCCTCGATCTAATGTTTGGAGATCGGTTCCTTTATTTTACGGCCTCTATCATAACAGAATGTTGGGCTATTATCTTTCCGTTATTGCTATAAACAAAGTGGCGCCTTTATTTACGACTATTTACCGAACTTTTGAACACCTGAATGCTAGTTTAATAGAATTCATCACAATTGTAGAACCTATCTCAATCACCACTGTGGTGGCCGGAACAAACCAGCTAATTCAGGGGAATTAATAATTTTAATAACCTCAGGAGCTCAGGGCCAATTAAGGATCATTATAAAATTTTGGCAACCAACGTGCGGCTCGAACCCAAAACCTTGAGGTTAAGAGTCTCATACTTTACCGACTAAGGTAACAAACGACCTTCTCCTCGTTGTTAATGGTTTACAACAACACGGTACCAATGCCAAAATGAGAGGTGTCAGTTTGCATGCATAATGGAAGAGAAAAGTCTAGACAAGTCAAAATTGGAGCGGTAATTAAATTAATCTTGATTTCGTTAAGGGCAGTATCACACAAATCGGATCAGATGAGTTTAGAATTTTTCTTAGTAAGAGCTTAAAGTGGAGCTATAATTGTGGAAAAAGTTGGTATGAATCGGTGGTACCAAGAAGCCATGCCGATAATTTGACGTACTTCTTGAACGGAAGGCGGAGTTGGAATCTGAAGAACAGCCGAAACTTTATCTGGATAATAAGCCGTTATCATTGACTACACACACAATACTTCAGTTTAGGCTTGCAAGAGCTGCATTTGTCTTTGCTCAACGTTAGTCCTTCATTTGGAGCTTTCGTTGATTTAAGGTAGTGGGTCAATTATTAAATTTTAGAAAAATAGAATTTATTTAAATACTCAACGTTTCTCACAACACAGTTGGCTTCATCAGAAGATTAAATGTTTGAGGAACGTATTTTTTTAGTAGTTGTTAAAGTGTTAGTCCTTCATTGGATAAGCGAGATAAAACTTGTTCGAGAACTTAGAGGTGTTTTCCAAAAGTAGGTGTACAGATGATGACGTCATCAAGATACGAAAAGACAAAATGTTCTATATCTGGACCTAGAACATTATCAATAAATCTTTGCCAGGTTGTTGGAGCTGCTGACCATCAAAGTGGGAGACCTTTAAACTGGAAGAGCCCTCGACCAGGAATGGTAAATGCCGTAAACTGTTTGGAATTTTCCTCTAAAGGAAAGAAGTAATGTAAGATGCATTGCGAAGGTGGTCTAAAATAGCGGAAACATCCGGCAGAGGGTACGCATCCTTTTCAGTTACTTTGTTGAGTTTGCCGAAATCTACACAAAATCTATACGAATTATGATTTTTTTCACAAGGAAAAATTGGGTTAGACCAAGCGCTGTTTGATTTTTCTATAACGTCGAAACTTAACATCTATTGAGTTCTACATCTATTTGTTTTTGGATGGCTGGCGAAACGGATAATAACGCTGCTTAATGGCAGGAGCATTGGTTTTGATTGAATATTTAATGGTTTTTGTACAACATAAAGAATCAGAATTTGAAGAAAAATGAACAATGAACATTGGCAGAAACTTAAATCGGAACGTGATAACAAGGAAGAGGTAGTTTTGATCTCCAAAAGTTCTGGATCAGAAAAATGAAATTCGCCTCTAAAAATTAGTGCGGTACGATAGCGATGATTTTCTAAAAGTCTGTGCCCAAAATAAGTAACTGTGGAATATCTGGTACTACTAAAACTTCAAGTGTAATGGTTCTGTTAAATAGAGAAAAATGTGATAACACCAAAAATGTTTAATGAATCACCATTTGCGATATTGCAGTGAAGGTTGTGAGTTTTAATTAACTTTAAATTTAAGAAGAAAGTTCTTTCCAACCTTGAGTACAGAGAATTGTACGATTAACTCCAGAATCTGAAAGTACAGGTATCTGAGAACTTAAAATATCGATGATCATCCTTTGATTGGCCCAGGACATAATTTAAGATTGCTGAATGTTTTGCAAATTTTTCTAAACGGTTTTCTAAAGCTTTTTGTACATGTAAGATCGAATATAATGTCGTGACCTAGTCGACGACCTGGCATCATACGTATCCCAGGTTCCCGTTTAATAATCTCGATTATTGTTTGTTATTTTGGTTTGGGTCATCTTACGTCCTTATTATACCTTTTGTCGCTTCATGAGATGGTGTGTTTTGGCTTATTTGTTGGCGAACGCTGCTCTTTTTGGCTTTTCTCTGTTGAGCGTTAGTTTTCGTGATAGATTTTCGCAGAAAATCTCTACCACGTTGGATGTTGTAAGCGCGTCTGATATTCGTACAACATTGGCTATTCATTTGGAAACACCCGATACATACATCCAAGGTAATAATAAAATCTAATCGATGAATTACCAGTATCAATTTTATGCCAAAATCGCAATTGTAAATTTGTAAATTGTATAATTTTATTTTAATGACAGTTATTAAAATAGGAGCATTTGTCTTAAAAATATTAATTCAGCAATTGCCGTGTGAAGGCTAATAAATCTAAAAATAAACATTAACCCCTCTCATCTTTCCCTTTTAATTTCAAGGAAATATATTTCGTTTACGGATAGTTCTAAAGCTGCAGAGTTAAGCTGCGTTTTTAGTAGTGCATGCAGGCGAAATTCAAAGAACGCAATTAAAGAGGTACCCATATTATGTATTAGGGGACCAAAGTGATAGAAGTTCGACCTATTTCCGCACAGAGGAAATTCGCAATAAAAAGGGTCAATTTCAATTTTCTGTCGATTCGGAACCAAAGTGTTTAAATCAGACAAGTTTGTATGTAAATTACGATAAGAAGAATATTCTAGACAGCACGTTTGTTATTTTTATTCCTTCAGGAAGTTATTGATCTCCAGAACACCAAGTAAATGATTTATCTGGTAATTAAATTCGACCGATCTTCACCCCTCGTTAAGTTAACTCAGCTGGGACGAATTAGTCGATCACGTATAAATTCAAGACGAGTTCGTTAATACCATAAATAAAAAGACTAACGTTTAAAATTTTTAATTGTTTATATTATTAAGGCTATTAGGTCAAACATCTTTTGTTCATCTTAGACTAGTTTAATTATTAGCAACGCAAGGGCGCTTTGATTTAGATATAGAAAATTATTGTTTACATTATTCCCATTCGGGGAGACATGTAAGTTGTTAATTGTAACTCGTACTCTTTACTTTTCATTATATTCAATCTTTAAAAACAGATCCTATTTTTTTATATGTAGACCTGTAGTTATAATAACCCATACTTTTTTTCAGGAACTAGTTAACTTTTAAGCGAATACCAGGTTAGATAGACTTGCATAAAACGTACTATAAGTACGTATTAATACAATCCTCGATCTAAGGTTTAGAGGTCGGTTTCTTTGTTTTTCGGCCTGTATAACAACAGGTTTTTGGACTATTATCTTTCCGTTATTGTTACAAATAAAGTGGTGCCCTCATTGACGACTATTTACCGAATTTTTGAACACCTGAATGCTAGCTTAATAGAATTCATCACAGTTGTAGAACCTAGCTCAACTCCATTGTGGTGGCCGGAGTAAACCAGCTGATTCAGGGGAATTAATAATTTTAATAACCTCTGGAGCGTACGCCCAATTAAGGACCATTATAAATTTCCTACAGTGATGCTGAAGATTCAGCTTTTCTAATGCTTCTAACTTGTTTATTTTCTTATGTTTCACTTAAATTTTATTTTAATAAATTCCAGCAAATTTTCTTTTTTATCTGAGTAGTAAGTGGTCTTGCCCCAATTTTCTATAGCGACGCAATAAAAGTGTTTCATTTTTTACTAGTATTTGATTTGATTTTTCCCATTTTCCTACGCATTATTCATTTAATCTATCTGATTACATTGTTTCTTTGTTAATTGTTTTTTGCTTTTATATCTATTGCTGTTTTTTAGTGCATATGGACTGTAAAATGTGTTGCCTATAATTACATAGCTCGAACATATATTATTTAAAATGGATGTAAAGCTCGTGTCAATATACAGGGTGGAAATTAATTAACGCATAAATTCGATAAATCGGTTAATGTGCAATTTTTGGAAAAACCCTGTAAAGGGTGTAGCGATTTAAATTACAGCGCAAATATTTTATCTTTTGTTTTTGAAGTTATAACGTCATCATGTTTTTTTGCAAATTAGAACCTCTATTTTAAAAGAACTCTTTAATACCTTGTCAACCGTATAAAATTTAAGGTAGGTTGCATGACAAAAAATTGGAGTAAAAAGGCATTAAAGATTATAATGTGGTGGGTGAAGATAAAACCAAATTAACTGAAATTCTTTGCTTTCTAGTCAATTGTTTAATGAGCGTAATACTGGAGATATTTTAAAAAAAGTTGAGCATTAGAAATTTATTTCCATTTCAAATTTGATTAGAAGTGAAAAACTATTAAATGGTTTAAATGGAGCAAATAAACGCAATTGTAACAAGAACAAACAGAAAACAAAATATTTTTTTAAGGTATCTTATAACAAAGAATTATACCAAATTTTCAAATTGGCGACCCTGAATTATCTGACAGCATCCAAGGCGATTGAAGAATTCATTCATCGCGTTTTCAAAAGGTTCGGGCGTTGTCGAATTCTTTCTTTTAAATCTTCTAAATTGTTGGGTCGATTTTGATTCACCCTGTTGTTTAAGTGACCCCACAGATAGGAATCCAAGGGTGTTAGATCAGGAGATCTATCCGGCCATTCGATGGGACCTCTTCTTCCTATCAACCTCTGTGGGAGCACTTCGTCCAAAAAGCTTCGCATATTAACGGCATAGCGTGGAGGAGCACCGTCTTGTTGTAACCAAATGCTATTGTGTGGTACGTCAGGGTCGTTTTCATAAGGAAATAATACCGCCAAAGCCGGCACAAATTCAAACTGTAAAAATTCCAGTTATCTTTCCGCAGTCAATATTTGATCACCAACAATTCCTGCCCATACATTATTTTTTGGGGATACTGAGTGTGGGTTGCCTGCGCCCAACGGGGATTTTCTTTAGCCCAATACCGACAGTTTTGTTTATTGACAGTTCCATTTAAACAAAACGTTGTTTCATCAGAAAATACTATCCGTTGCGGAAACATCGGATTGTGTATGCAGATTTCTATCAGTAATTCTCAAAATTCTTGTCTGCGATCAAAGTCATCCTCTGCTGATTCATGAACCAATTTTATCTTGTACGGATAAAATGTTTTCCATTTTCAAAACTTTTTGTATTGATGTATGACTCATATTGTGATCTAAAGCGATAGATCGACTACGTGACTGCGAATTTTCGCAAATTTCTAATAAAATATCGAGCTGTTCATTTTCGATCAGAGTTGCGTCCTGTTTTTGGAAGATCCTTCACAGTACCATGCTCTATAAATTTGCTTTCTATTCTGCTTACTGTGGATTGACTTATTTGCTCCTGTGGATATTTGTCTCTGAATAATAGGCATACTTCTTGATGCGTTCTAACTCGGTCACCATATCCAGCCATCATTAATACTTCAATTCTTTGCTTTTCGGATAATCGGGCTATTATTAATGAAATAAAGATGATTTTAATTGGAAGTTAAATACGAGGGTTGCCTTTTAATTAGTAACAAAAACTAGGAAAAAAAAACAAATTTTTTAGAACTAACTGTTTTATTGTCTTTCAAAATATTCACCTTAAAGTTTTAACACTTTTGCATGCGTTCAAACAATTTCTCGAAGCATTTTTCCACTCTGAAGTTGGTATCTCAAAAATGTGGTTTTCAAATGCTTCAACGGCCTCTTCAGGAGATGAAAATCGCTGTCCACGCAT
>JAHWXV010950357.1:0-25529 GCA_024586415.1 Phrixothrix hirtus | reverse complement strand
GGGGGGGGGTCTGTCACAGAACCCCTATCTTTATCTACTTTTGTCGGGAAATGCTTCAGAATAGCCGCCCAGAAGCAATATTTTTCAGCAGCGACAAGGCGCATTTTCATCTGTCTGGAGCGGTTAACAAATAGAATTTCCGCTACTGGGCAGCAAATAATCCGCGACTGCTTCATGAAAAGCCACTTTATTCTGATAAAGTGGCGGTATGGTGTGCCATATCGAAATTTGGCGTGATAGGTCCATATTTTTTTTTGAAGAAGGCAAGACTGTGACTGTCACTACGGCCCGTTATGTTCCGATATTAGAAGATTTTCTGCAGCCCCGATTATAAGAAATCGTAGAAGAACGTGACTTGTGGGATCTCTGGTTTCAACAGAATGGCGCTACTGCCCACACGGCTCGAAACTCTATGACTGTTTTAAGACAAATGTTCCCCGCGCGAGTGGTCTCTTTTAGTGATGATGAGGGATGGCCAGTACGCTCGCCCGATTTGAGCATTTGTGGGTTTTTTCTCTAGGGCTACTTAAAGAACAAAGTTTTTAAACATCGCCCTCACACCCTACAAGACTTAAAAGACCAAATTACTGAAGAAATCAATGCGATGCCAATTTAAATGTGCCGGAGATCCATTGAAAATTTTAGGAACCGCCTTCATCAATATATCGCTGCTGATGGCCGCCATATTGTAAATATAATTTCTAAAACTTAATAGATAAAATGGGATTACCTATCGTATTTAAAAATAAAACTATCTTTTTACAACTTGTGCCATTTTTTCTTTATAGCCACTTCAAACCAGTGAATCGGCTCTGCCACACCCAGTATAATATTATAATATACTTAACTAATGTATATTGCTCTTTCTCATATTATATGACGTGCATATTTCTTTCATAATTTTATGTTTAACGTTTACGTATGTTAGTGTACAGTTTTATTACTGATTGCATTACTCTATCATGAATATGGCTTTATTAACAAATATAGATCTGCTCTTTTTCATATAAAGAACAATTTTTCGACTTTGTCATAGAAGTATTGAATATTAATTTTTTATAATTTGGAAATCCGGAAAAAATGAAAAAATATTTGCGACCATTTTCTTTTAATGCTTTCACGCGATAGAAGAAATCATTCAGAATATAATGCATATTGGTTAATACTAATTCCGGCGAGTACACCTCCTAAAAATTGTAATTTAATACAATACTGCACACAATAGTTTTGAAATTATTAAAGTACACAGTTCATGATTATATATGATAATCATGAAATGTAAATAACTTAATTATTTTGCTTCAACTGACATATTTCGTCTCTATATGTGACATGTCTCCTCTCTCCTGTTTCTATCCGCTGTGCGCCCCCATCAACACTGAATTACATGTACACAAGATATAACAAATGTATATTAACTACTTTATAGGGTCAACTTGTCCGTCTACACATCGTGTCGAACCGGTGTTAAAATACTGTCATATAGTAATAATTACAGGATATTGATGACAGCTTCCCCAAAAAGTCATAATTCATCGATTTTTAGATAATGTACTCCACTAACATACGTAAACCAAACAATCCTATAACATCTACATTGTAGAATAAGTTTTTCTCATTTTTACAAACTAGGGTAGCTTGCTACCTAACATACTTGATACGAAAATTGAAGGAACAACTATACAGTAAAAGAAGACAGCCTACATTGAATTACCTTTCACACTAGGTGCACTTTAATCAACGTTTTGCAATCTTAGAAGAATCAATTTAGAAAATTGTGAAGTGTAAATTTTACATTTAAGAGTTAAATTCATATTATTAATAAATTATTTTACACAATTATATAAACATATCAAACTTAAAATAAATTTCAAAAAAACTATACAAATGGGGCATTGAAAAACAACATAATATTTGCATTATTGTTCTTCACTTAAACTTTTAACAAGTGTATGTAATTATACAGCGTCATCGAGAAAGAGTTCAAACTGAAGGATAGGCAGTCAAACTTACAAATTGGTGGTACTGAAAATAAAAATTAAATAATATTATGGTTGACATCTTGTTCTTCGGCTAGGGAGCAACACATCAGCAATAAATTACCAAATCTTTTTTAATTTTTACCGCACTGAATGCACTCTTTTTCGATGGCACGGTATATATCCTTTACAACATATTGATTTTTTTAGTTTTTTTATCAAACAATCATATAATTCTTAATCCTAAAAATATTGCAGCTGCAGAATGAGTTATCATTAAATATAACCATACTGATGCATTTCCAACGTTGTTTCCAAATCTTAGGTTTAGATATTCGGTCAGTTTCCCCATAGGTATTTCCATTAGGGTTGTTAAAAATCCACAGCCATTGTATAATTCAATGGAGAATACATTCTAGAAAACAATATTAATTTTTCAGTAATCGAAACAATTATCTACTATACAAATAATACTTCTATTGAAGAGTAAGGGAACTATTGTTCGAGTTATAGCATTTTGTTTTCATGCTTAGTCCAGGAATGTAAAAACGACCTCTTGAATATCAAAATTTATTTCAATGTTTTTAAAATTACTATCGATACCTTGCAAAAGTTTTACATTTTTAATGGAACCCATATCACTACTTAAAATTAAAATATTTATATCAATGTTCGATAACCGCCATGATTCCAAACACTATAATCATTTTTTTAAAATGAAATTTGAACTGACCTGATCTAACATTCATGAGAACATAATATGCTTCAAAATGTTTAGAATTTATAAATATGCAAATTAGAGGATGAAGTAAACAAATAATTTTAATGACGATAAAGAACCTAGAGTACAACGGTTCAAAATGATTGATCTGCAGTCGTTTATTAATTGACCGAACACTACAGTGAGACAGGATCACAGATTTTCTGAACAACAGATAACGATAATTACTAACCACCTGATATAAATCGATAGATTTAAAAGTTGATGGCCCTCCTTAGGGGGAAATAACTACTTACTCAAAAAGATTATTGGAAACTTAAGGCGACGCCACTGGTTGTTATCAAACGTCTATTACATCCTAATGTACAATCATACCGCGGTGCAAACCTTACTAAACTTAGTATTCCTGAAACGAATACAAAGCATGATTTATGCTAGATAAATAAACGAATTTATTAAAAGTAATCAGCATTATATTAATATACCCTAAATTTACAAGTGCAATCAAGGAAAATAATTGGTATATACATTAAACACATATGATTATTGACCAACGTGATGGATACTAAATTATTTTAGAATTGTACGTAACAAATAAAATAATAGTGTAGAACGAGCAAAACTATCAAAAACCTCCTTACTTTTACTGCATAATAAACGAACTAAATATCTAAAAGTTTACTACCTATTGTAGAGTAATTAACTAAATATTTTCAACGTTCTAGCAACACTTTTACGTTGGGTAAAACGGAATGTGGCGCCGCAACGTAGAAATGTTAAACTGGAAATTTTCCGCCTTGTAGTTGTTTACGAAAGTAGATTACAGTCGGCTAAATCCTCGACGTACGAGGAAGCTCGAAACCAATTTAGCATCAGCTCAGAGTTAGTGGAATTGAATTAAACGAATTTTTCTCAAGATACGCAATCAGATTTTCCACATGGGATTTGCACTATAAATTACTCATCCGATCATCCACGATTGTTAAGGTCAAAACCGTGTACAGCAACTCTGAATTAACATACACAATGCATTCTCAACTTTCTATACGTTAATTAGTTGGTGGATTTACAATTTTTCGATACTATTCGATATTTTGCGATCTTGTTCGCATAAACGTTAACTTGCTCGCACCTGCATACATTCTGCGCTTAGCGAATGGCGAATAATCCCATTTTTCCCTATTATATAATTAATATTACTTTATTAGTATAAATTACGTTAGTTTGTTCGGAATTGTTTATTCTGTGGTTCCACAAGTGCTCATAAAGGAAAGGGCTCTTCACAAGCAATCTATCGGCATATTTTTCGCTGCACTCTATGAATTTTAACAATTCAAGATTTCCGAATTCGCCACAGTCCAAATCAACACTAGGCCGGACCTCGTTGCCGGTCGACGGAACTGGCGTCAACAGCGAGCGCCGACTAAACTACTGCGGTGAGAGGGTGGGTTCAAACTATTGTTATGAATCGCTGTCAACCGTTTCGTCTGTCCACGATAAGGAATATTTTCTAGAGAGCACCGACCAACGAGACATAGATGGTCTCTCGCGTTTCCTTGTCTGTTTACTAATACATAACAATAGTGTTTATAATTAGTGCAAATTATCCTTCGCTTCGCGAGACTAAACTATTTCCTACGGAGAAGTGACATATAGCACTAGGAGGGGGCTGTATAGGTTATAGGCATTAGTGCATGCCTGGTATAACGTAAGAGACAGTTATCTTATTTTCTACCTGTTATCACAGCACCCAGGGAGGTTGTATATATGCTGCGAGACAATACGCCAGGGGCGTCAAAATACTACCTGCGAGTATACTAGGGGGGTCGTCAATCTCAACTTTGGGGTAATTGCCGGTCCAGACACACACAGACCGCGCAAATTTATTTATCCACTCTTCACTTGGTTGCCGAGGCGAGCATTTCTATTCTCCGTTTGCGGGACACGTGACGTCACTTAGTTACTTGACCTTTTAAAACGTCGCCACAAAAAATTGTGCATAATGCTCAAACAATATTTACGAGTCTCTAAAATATCGTCGGAAACAGCAAATAATTTGACTAGCGAAACGACAAAATCCGATTCGTCAAAAAGAATATATTTACTACATACTACGATATTTTAAGGACTTTCAAAAAAAATTCAACTGCCGTTTCCATGACATATAGCCACGTTATTTATAATTTTAATTTAAAAAGGAATCTGGCTGCTCGGATCTTTAACGTGTAGCCACAAATCATGACATATTGTTTCATTATTGTAATATAAATGACATTGCTGTATGTCAAAGATGGTAATTTTAACCAAATTCTTTGATAAACTTTCGATTACCTGCGAAATAAAGTAAAACACTGCCGAAAAATACATGAAGAAATTTAACTAACAGTAAAAAGGAGAATGTTTAGTACTCAGTTGACTGAAAAGGTATGTTATAATGGCGCACCGTTTACCAAGATGTGTCAAAAACCACACTTGATATTAACAAAAGTCTATATATAAATAGTACCTGGTGCAAAAGATATGAGTAACTCCTAGCGGAACACGTTTCTGTTTGATTGACTTTATCGTCACCTTTCGAATATGATAAAATGATCAATTAATAGTTCAATGGTCCATTCTTATTACTGAATCGCTTTTCTAGTTGCTTACGATCACTACAAGAAGAATTAAGAATAGCTCCATTCAAACACGTTTGAATCTAAAACAATTCCCAAATATACGAGTATACCTTTGTTTCGATTTTGTGTTTTCCAAGTTTATTGTTTTTTCCTCTTCGTTTTGTAAAACGTACGACTTAAGTGTTTTGAGAATTGACTTGATTTTCCATAATTTGCAATATTTTATTCACCTCTAGTTAAGAAAGGTATAACCACGGCCCAAAGTAGATTAATTAGATTGATCACAAATGCACCATACATTCGAAACAAAGATCTAAGAAAAAACCTAAAAGTCATCCACCTTATAGACCGATCAGCCATCCAAAGGACTAAAATGATTGAGGGGCTTCAAACCCACCTGGCTGTCTCAATACAATTAATGGTTAATCAGATAAAAGACTAAACACCAAAATTGGTGTTCTAAAACATTCACTTCTCACATTAGAAGGGAATGGAAAAGAAGCACCCTAGTATAACTGCTTGCCAGCTAAACCAGAGAATAGCAGGAAGTAAAAAAAAATTCAAACACGTGACATCTTATGGACGTCCGCTGTATATTCAATGAACGTCAAAACGTAACATGGATATAAAACAACGTCCATCAGACGTCTGCGGTTGTTGAATTTGTACTTACCAAATATTCGTGAATTATTCCGGCAATTATAAATGCGGCTGTATTTGCAACTACTACACTATATCCTTTCCGAATTAACGGAAGAGACACGTTATATTTTAAGCACATGTGTACAGGTAAATTCCATTTACGCCAAAATTCAGTTAAATGCATAGAATTCCACCAATCTCTATGAAATCTAAGGTGCTGCATTCCTGCAAACTCAGCATAGGCAGGAAAAAAACAACGATAACTTTGTACAAAATATAAAAGCCATAGAAAATGCACAGGAAGCTGAAAGAAGAAAAAAGTTTTCTGTTGATTACGATTTTTTATTAATTACCAAAATTCTTATGAAGCATTTGATAAACTGCGTATACCCGTGACCTTGGTTCTTTAATAACTGTAATTCGGGTTTAAGAAACTGCATAGCAATTAATGCCATCATACAGTAAGTAATAAACAATTGAAATAACAATTTAAAAAGCTTTTTCCAATCTGTTCTTCCTCTGCTAAATGGAAAAATTTGGTATTGTACGGGTGGTGTCAGAACCATATACCTGAAGATGTTTCCTAATGTAACATTCTCTGGATACCTAATCGACAAATCTGTTTCTACAAAGTTCAGTTTAACTAAAAAGTATAAATATGGCAAACAGCTTACCCTTATTATCGATATTGGTATTTTCTTTTTTGTTTCTCATGTTCCTGTGTGTGCTGTTTACATAAGCGTAAGACCAAAACTTCGTACAGTGGTAGGTAATATAGAGCAACACTATTCTATTAACAACTAAAATAGTCTTAAATAAATTACAAAAAAAGTAATATTAAAATTACATTACAACTATTTTACGCATTAGCAAAAGAGGGAAGTAAAGTAAATCTGTTTTAAAACTGTTCCAAAAAGAATTTTCTTATGTGAACGGGCTCCTATTTCGTTTTAGCGTATGATGATATTGCGTGTGACGCTAAATTTTGCGGTGTCTGTATAATAATAATAATAAAAACATCTTTATTTTTGTTAAAATACAGAGTATTTATTTACAAATGGATTATTTTAGTCGGTGTATTCTTCTATATAATAGAATTTTTAGGCAATTAATAAGTTTTTACGAGTTCATTGACTTTAGAGTTTGCTATAAAATTTAGTACAATAGTAATTTATAGCAGTTCTGAATTTAGTTATTCGTAAATAATTCAGACAGAACTCATCACTTCTTGTGTCACAGTTATAAAAGTTATTTAATTTTTTGTATTGCGTTGGATTATTTATAAAAATTCAAGACATTTGTATATACAAGGGAATGGCAGCGTAAATATGTTGTGTTCAGGAAAGAAGTGCTTGCAGTCATTTCTGTATCCTAAACCTGAAATATCCTAAACATCTCTTAGTTGCAATGCGAATAAACTTCTAAGAGAATTAGAGTGACCCCATACAATTATTCCGTATTCAAGATGGGATTGTATGAGGATATACTAAGCAGCTCTAGGTACTTTAGCAGATAGATTGTTTGTCAAATTACGAACTTATTTTGCTTGTAATATATAGTTACCTTTTTGAGTCCAATTCAGTTTATCATCTAAGACTTCTAGGTATTTTGTAAATAAGGCATTTGGTGAGGGAAAATTTTCAGATTTTAGGGATAAAATCATATCTGTTGCTTTCATGTGAATAAAAAATTCGTTAAAAATCATTTATTTGAGAGGGACAGAGGAACTAGTCCTTCTTACTGAGCAGTCTCGATTGACAATTAAGAAATAGCAATAGTGGTGTCATCAGCATAAAATGTTATGTTAGTATCAGTTAGATACGAAGGTAGGTCATTAACGTATATTAAAAATAATAGCGGTCCAGAACGAAGCCTTGTGAGATTGCAGAATATATATTATTTGACGTAACTACTTAATGCGGTTTCCAAAGGTAAGACATAATTATAGGGATACTTTTAAGATGAAAATTATAGAAACGTAGTTTTCATAATAAAATCGGTTGTCTAAAAATTGTGCAGGGTATGTCTTTTTCTTCTCAAAACTTGCCAGTATGTTTTTAATAAGATTTATGATAGTATTAGTGGTAGAAAAATCCTATTTAAATCCGTACTACTATTGAGGTAACCGATTATTTAACTGAAGAAATTTCATAATTTGCTTAAATAAGGGTTTTTCGAATATTTTGAAAAATATTGGTAGTAAAGAGATAGGCCGATAATTATTAAGATCGTCTGGATCACCTATTTTGAAAATTGCATTAATTGTTACTATTTTAAGAGCTTCTGGGAAAACAAATTCCCTAACACATTGCCTGCCAAGGAAAAATCAGTGAGTTATGCTGAGGCCATTTCTTTTATTTATTTTACCTCTTTACAGCTTCATATAAAAAATCACCCAACGCAGGAAAAAGGATATTTTTCTGTAAATAATGCTGAGGTCGACAGTGGCCATGAGGTCTCTGGCGACCTCACTGAACATTCATATTAAAAAATATGCACAGTGAAAACACGCTAACAAGTTTTAAAAACATGTTTTATTTACAAATATTATCCAACTTAAATCTAACGGTATTTAAAAGTTAACATAAAATTGACAAAATATACATTTTTTGGAATTATAAACTATGCGTAATGTTTTTCTTGGAAGCAAGGCAAACAAAAATATTTGTTGCACACATTGCTTTTGTTTTTATTTTAGGAATCTTTTTTTGAGCAACAGCTCTACCTTGTTGTTTTGTAATTCTGAGATAACATTCAGAGCACCTCCCCCTAACTATTCTGTTTCTTTTATCTTTTGTTTCACAGTTTTTAAAGAGATGAGTCCATTCTCAGGTTTTCGCCGGCCTTTGAGGTGTTGTGATTTCTGTTTGGCAATTCAACAAGCTTAAAATGACAAGTTCTCTAAAATGTTTTATATTTGGCACACTATTTACAGAAAACTTGTTGAACAATGAAAAAGCGTTTACCAATGAGGTATTGAACAAGAACACAAAGGCAATTTTGCGGTACCACCTTATTGTTTTTCTCAAAAGCGAGTAGTAGCTTGCCATTTGATCTGAGACGTCAATTACTTGCTTTCCCTTATTATATTCAGTTATCGCTGTTGGCTTCTTTACATTTTCGGCACTTTTTTGTCTTACTTTTCCAGTGTCTTCAATGTCCAATCCGTGTTTCGTGGATAAAAACATTACATCTCTTTTTGTCCTGCCATTTTGCAACCACGATTCCATTGAACTCCCTTACTACAATTTCTCCTTTCCTAATTTTTGTGTTCTTTATTTTAACAGGAAGATCCTTCTTGCTTTTGCGCAGGGACCCAATAAGGTTAGTGGTTTGATTCAACAGTTTACGAGCCAAGGGCACGCTAGTATAATAGTTGTCGGTAATCAAAGTGCGCTCTTGACCAACGTAGTCCTTCATTAGATCAAGTACTACTTGCTCAGCCAGATTTTAACTAACGCTATATAACCTGCCAGTATAAATGATTCCTTTGGGGGTATGCCCTGTCTGGTTACATAATTTAAAAACTTTAACTCCATACACGTGAGCCTTGCTTGGGATGTATTGCCGAAACGCAACTCTCCCACGGAAGGGGATTATCGGCTCATCTACTGCAACCGTTTCCCTCGGTATGTACTGTGTTGCAAACTTGCTCATAATCATGTCAATCAGTTTTCTAATTTCAAAAATCCTGTCAGTTCCATCATCCTTTGTATTATCAGCAAAGTGCTAGCAGAAGTTGAAAACGATTTCGGCACATGGTTTTCGCTACAGGGTTGTTTTTATAGAGTTCATTTCTACTCCAGTAGTCAGTTATCTCGGGGTAAGGGACAAGTCCCATATACATTATAACGCCGAAGAATTTCAATATTTCTGTAGTATTCGTGTCCTGCCACTTATTCGCTCTAGCAAACCTTTTTAATTTTTTCTTTTGCTTAATCATTGTCAAATACTGTGACTCATTTCTATTGGATTCGGTAACAGCAAGCATTAGCAATTCTTCATCTATAAATGTTCTATAGACGTCTATTGCTTGCAATTTACTACGGTCTTGCGGATATTCAGGACTAAATGAATGTCTCATTACCTGAAAATCGAATGTTTTGCAAGGAGCTACAGTTAACTTCACTCTAAGCCTTAATGTGGTTTGCAACATTGTACGATCCTAAGGAATTATCTTAATTCGGAACTGCCGGATCTTCATCCTCACTCTCCGAAGATAAACATATAGAAGGCTCGTAAACCTCATCGTCATCATCACTGAAATCAATCTGATTGTCTAAACTATCTTTTGCTTTTAGACATTGTAAAAGCTGTTCATCACTGACTATTTCTTTCCTTGCACGCTTGCTGAAGGGTCCAAAAGAATCTTCCCTTTTTTGAGAATTATTTTTATCTGAAGATTCCATTACACTAAAATAAAAAGGTAATCCTTTACTCAACAAAAGTAATATCTAATACAACTCCTTGAAATATTTTATCACAACCTGTTACTATTACAACAATACCTAGATGCAAACTAATAATACCTAATAACAAACAAAATATTTACATGTTTAAACCGTAAATCTTATTATTTTAGTACTTTATTGCTTTGTAAACAAAATACAATAAATTCTAAAGATATATTTTAATATGTTTATCAAAAAACAACAAGAAACCACCAAGACATCAACAAAATAGGTTATCAAAAAAATAGGTTAATAATGGAACCACAGCTGCGATCTATCGGCCAATGCAAAAACTATGAAAGTAGTGTCCCCTGATGGCACGAAAAATGTTAGAATAGATGTAGTGCCAGGCCACGTTTTACTAGATCTCATTTAGAACGTACTGTAACTGAGGTACCGGCGACCTCAAGGCATCAGGGGAACCCACTTCTGAGGTATCCGGTGCCCTCATGGCAGGCAGTGTGTTAATACAATAATTAAATAATTTAGTACTAGGGCTAACAAGTATACTTGTAACTGATTTAATAACAATAGTGTTTAATTCAAAAATGTCTCAAGATTTTGAATTCTTTAAATTGTGAAAAACATCTCTTATTTTTATTAAAGTTACATCTCTGAAAGAGAACGTGTGTTTGTTATTAAAAACATCTCTCAGAATCCTTAATGGATCTGTTTCTGAAGCAGGTAACACATTGATGATATTATTTGCAACAGTAGGGAAGTAAGTATTAAATACGTCAGGAGATATTGACGTAATATTTTAGAGTTTTAGTTTATGTTGGTTGATTATGTCTCACATTGCTTTAGGATTATCTTTATTTGTTTTAATGAATTTATCATTGGTCATAGTTTAAGTTATTTTTATTGCCTTCTTATATTGGGTCTTAAAGTTACATAACATATTTTTCAGGTCATACGTTGGTCGAGATTTGTAAGTATCAGACAGAAACTCAAGTATTTGACGCATCTTGTATAATTCATGTGTAAACTAGCCTTTATAAGGCGTTTTAGATGCATCATTTAATTTAATTTTTTTAAGTAAAAAAGCTGGATAGAATATGAAATGCGCAATTATTATAAAAATTCATTACAGAAATGGAAAAACTTCGTATGGTTTTCTGTAAAAATGATACATAATCTTTGAAGAAACTGATTCCATTATTCAAATAGCAACGCAACAATATGAATAGAGAAAAGAAATTTGCAGAAAAGTCCTTCAAATGCTCAGGGACTTCCGTTGGGAGTCTCTAGAGACCGGATCAATTATGAGGCCCCACCCGTTTTAGGGCAATCTGTCAGAGCAGTGTCGTTGAAGTCATGGAGCAGTTAGGTGTAAACCTGCCTGTTGTTGTATTCAATTTAAAATTACTACGCTAGCATATTATGTTGAAATAAAGATATCATTACTTACATACCTATATTAATAGTCCGTCCTTTTATTGTAATTAAATATGTAAATGGTAAAAAGAATGTATTAAATGCATGCAAGGTCATTCCGAATACTTCAGGAATAATTCTCTAAAATATATGTATTTACTAATATCAGTTTCTTATTAGGGAAATTAACTTACCAGCACAAGAAGTTTTTCAACTATGAACGCTTGAAGGATTTGCATTATTCCAACTACAATCAAATATTAATATTTATATCTAATGCACTTTATAAAATAAAATTATGGTAAAAAGTCAATTTTTATATGGGCAATTATCTTGACATTGCCTGTTTTATATAGTTTTAATAAAATAAGTGTGTGATGGAATAGATCACTAATTTCAAAGGTCATTGACCTCAAAACACATTTAAAATTGATGTTTTGAGTTGGCTGTTATATACTTAACACAAATGTCGAAACAACCAACCCAGACAATAACTACAAACAATTTTAAACTGTCAAAATATCGGATGTGATTAGGAAAAGTAAAGCAACAGAGCTTGTTCCGAACAGTTATTGTTATGCTTTTAACCACATCGATCAATCTTTTGATCATTTCTAGCCAATTGCAAGCAGTTTAAATTAAAGTAAAAACAATCCTTATCGTTTGACTGAAGCTCAGCTTTGCCCTTACGCTCGCCTATTACATGAATTTATATTTATCCTGCTCATTATGGATCGCCAATACTTTAATTAAAAATAGCTTTGACAAAATTTTAGTAAAGTCATGAGTGAATTTACTCATAGAGAAGCCTTAGCCAATACAAACAAATCAAAAGAGTAACTTTTCGGCCACACTAATAAGTAAAGATACTTACATAACAAAACATCACGATATAACCACCAGTATTCTATAAAGCAGTATATTACTTGGTACACAACCGCAGTTGGATTCACTAATGCTCCAAATCTATAAATAAAAAACTGTTTGTTAGTTCTAAATCCAGGGAGTGTTACTGCAATACTTTCATTAATTTTGACCCACGTTATATGCGACCTTTCTATATAATATAATTGAGAACATTTGTTTGAGAACTATTGTTTAAATTTAATTACGTTGTAAACTAAATCCTCCATTGTTTTAAGGATGTTTTGGAATACATTAATACGGATGATGTCATCCAACTTGAATAAGTAATAAAATTAAAGCAATTTCTTTTAATTGTTTTAGACGTTTAGAAATAAGTCAGGTGTTGGACTGCTATCATTTATGGAAAACTTCTTTATTTATTATTTTACACAAAAACTAAAATTAGTAATAACAAATTTTACCGAAAAAATATCCGGACTAAATAATAATCAGTACGAAGTAAATCCAAACATCACTAAATAAAATAATAATACATCAATAAAAAATACACAATTCGCTAATTAATACTGTATTATTTAAATGGTAGGACGCGTTGCAAGAAGTTAAGAAAAACTCAATTTCAGCAACGGTAGAGTAGGTATTTTAGTTACAAGAAGGATAGCGAAAAATGATATAAACAAAAATAGTAAAATTAAATTATATATGAATTAGGTGAAAACTTCATGTATTTTTAGCCAAACATGTGTAACAGAAATTTACAACTTAATCAGTTTAGTTCACTAGTTTTATGTATTCGGGAATACTTTTATATCGAAATTTCCTTACAATGGGGGTGGTAATTGCACAAATAACAAATATTACCTTCAGGCCACTTCAGGTATATCTAAATTAATTTCTCTCAAATCAAGAATATTACATGACTGGACAATCAACGGTATTAATTATTTTAAATATAAACTACTAAGAAATCTAAATGGTACGGCGTGAGGAAATTCGAATACCAAGTTCCAGAAAATTAAGTTTACCTACAAATACATTTGAAGCCGAGGAACTTCATTTCCAAGCAATACTGCAGTTTATATTGTCAAGCCTCTTCTGGGTTGTAAAAGGTTCGATTCACACTTTACTTGAAGTGATTACGTATAAAGATAGGCCTTTTAACTAATGCATAATTTCTTGGTACTCTGTCCGTAACATGCGTAATTCGGCAACTACGGAAAATGGGACAAAATTTCAATATTCCTTAACGAGTAACAAACGGACGAATCTCAATTTCCTTTAACGATAAAGCGCAGAGGATTTCACAGCAAATATGCATTACAATTACTGCTGTATTAAAGAAATCCAATAAAATTTGAAATAACTCCCCGCAGATCTAATAGGTCTAATAATCAACTGATGTCTCGGAAAATGACTTGCTGCGATGTTCGCCAGTCATGCATACTTATGGCGTACTTCCTGCGCACCTGCTTCCGTTTGATGCCATTTTAAACCAAATCGAATGTTAATTATACACAGGGAATCTCTGACTAAGCGTAACCTAAGATGTGGGAATTACTACACGTTTCACAAATTGCAACAAAGTAATTATTTGTAGAATATAATAAGATTTAAATCAAATTGAATTAAAATAGTAACATTATATTCAAAAACAGTATTTCGAAAACCAGAAAATATATGAATATTATCTTTCTAAAAATGAAGGTAAATTAAAACGATACTATAATTTCGTCATAAATAGTAAAGTAAATTAGTAAAGTGCCATTAACGAGGTTACCTAGAATTAGTTGCTGAAACAGAAAAAATTGCATGGACGATTTTATTTACTTTGGATGAAATTCTAACATGAGCTGGTTAAAATATGAGTTAAGTGTATTTTTTTAATGATCAAAAATTATATCCAGATTCTTTACCATATTAGTTGCTCTTTGTCGCTTAATTAACATTAGTAAGGTAAAAAACTTATAAAGTTATAAAATTATTTCCAATTACAAAAACAATAATTAGAATCTTACCACACTTACAACAACCTGCTAAAAATATAAATAAATGTACAAAATGTAAATTAGGGATCCGTACATGGGCTTTATTCAAGCACAAAACATAGTTACAACTGCAGTTTAATAATACTTGAAAAGAAATTTTACGCATTGTAGGACTTAAAAATCTATTGCAAGTTAGAAATAAAAAAATTAGAAATTTCAAAAGCGAAAAAGGCCATGTTTATTTGAGTTATCGCAGTTAAGGGAGACGGGTGTCAAATATTTTTATTTAATTGCGGAATGTTTGTTCGCAAGACACAATAGTCTGTTTTAGAATGTACCTGCGTGACAATGCAAGACGTTTAATTAATTGTGAATTTAAAAATCAAGCACTATTGCCACAGCATTTCCAATAATCGTTATCAGCTGTGAATAACCTAACTTCTTAATTAGACCTTCCTTAGAACCTCAAGAAGAGAGATCATGACTATTGAACGCAACGAAATAGCTTTCCTTTCTCCAATCTTAAACGTAAACAACCTCTTCTATAACGTAATGAGCGCACTTCGCAAGATGGCTGCTATTGATTGTTGTACGAAGGGTACGCAGAAATTTGATGTATCTTCTGGCATGAATGATTTCGATATATTTGGGTTAGTACAACAATAAAAAGAAGCATTTTACGGACAAGAATATCGTCCTTCAGCATGTTAAGAATATTCATTCGCTCGCGACAATTTGTGCCAAAAACCGCTTTCCTTGGTTATAACATTGAAGCTAATCTTATACTGGGTGCCCCAGAATGTTCACTCCAGCGAATAACTCCGTTATTACAAGAGCAAAAATTATGATTTTTGGACAGTATGCATTAGTCGCAAGGAAGTTCACATCTGTGAACAAAAATATATGTTTTAACGTTTAAGTTTGGTGCTGTCAATGTCCAATTTCAAAAGTCAAGTAGAATATCCTATATATTGTCATGTCAATAAAAAGCCTGTTTTATTTAGAATGCACAGATACCAAAATTAAGATATTTTAAATACAAATAACCAGAAAAAAGAATTAAGTAATAACAAAAAACGTAACATTTATACACGAAAAAACAAGATAACTATAGCGCGTGTTTAAACTGTTGTCCATTTCGTGTTACATATGTCTCAAGTCTATGTAATAAAGTTCTTGTGCATGCTGCAGTTATCATTTCCGGTGTTACTCTTTGACAAGCTCTAATAATTTTGTTTTGCAAGTCTTTTAAATTAACAGGTGGAGTAGTGTATATAAGTTCTTTAAGATAATCCCAAAGAAAGAAGTCCATAGGGGTGTAAGATCCGGTGACCGTGCAGGCTAATTTATGGATCTATATCTTCCAATCCAGCGGTCTGGGTAGACCCTGGTTAGATATTCCGTTACATCTTGTTTGTTGTGAGGAGGAACACCATCTTGTTGTCACCACATGACTCTTCTTTCGTTGATGGGTATGTCTTCCAGCAATTCGAGGAAATCAGTCTGCAAACAATTTAAGTAGCATGCACCGGTTAAAGTACCTTGATAGAAGTACGGACAAACGATACAGCTATTTAGTAAACCACACCAAAGATTAACCCCCAAATTTGTTGAGAATGTGTTTCTCTTACCTAATGCGGATTTTGGTTCGACCAATAATGGGAATTGTGGCGGTTTATAATTCCATTATTATGAAAACGGCTTTCATCACTCCACAGAATGTTATTTAACAACAAGGATTATCATAAATTTCTGCTGTAAGTTATAACCATATCTGAAGATCTTCAGGTGTAAGACCTTGATGGATCTTGAATGGGTGGTAATGATTCCCCTTCAATACTCTTTGTATTGATATCTTGCTAATATTCATTGTTGCTGAAACCTGAGAGACGGTAGCATGAGGATTAATCCCCATGTATGCCAAAATATTTATTGAGTTATCTTCACTCTGTACATTTCTTTGAAGAACTATTTGCTATTCACCATTAGGAAAAGTACCACTTCTCAATTTTTGTTCGACTTGGGCAAACGTTATGTGGGCTGGAGCAGTACGATTCCAAAATCGGTCTCTATACAGAATTTTAGACTTTCTCCCATTTTTGTGGCATTCCCCGCAAATTAACAAGATGTCAACATGTTCGTTACACGTAAATAACGTTGGCACTTTTCGGCTTAATAACACATAAATAAATCGATCGAACAATTTCTCTTGACTGTCAAATTTAATAAACAAACAATCCAAGACAACTACGTTTTTTGTACAATAAACAATTTCCTTTTCGAAAGTGTTTTTTAAAATTTTTTTCATTCATCATTTTTAGGTTTTATATCAATGAATTGTAAATAAAACAAATTTTTTATTAACATGACAATATATAGGGTGTTCTATTTGACTCTTTAAATTTGACATTGACAGCACCGAACTTAAACGTCAAAACATGCATAAAAAATGCATAATCTTCAAAAATCAAAATGTTTGCTCGTATTATAACGGAGTTATTAGCTGGAGTGAACGTTCTGGGACACCCAGTATGCAACAATTTTTCTTAATCCATCCAAATGTTTATAAATTTTTACAAAAGGGACGCTTCTCCATCGTCCTTCATCAATTAATTCATCTCAAGTGTTACTCTATACATTTACTTCTGATCCGTAATTTCTAGCATGTTTTGAAGAGTGCAAAAACAGATTTTCCTATACACGCTGTATAAACAGAAGATTTTGATTAGAAGGTACCTTCTTTGCATAAAAATCAAATAGCATTGCAATGTTTCTGCTTATTTTTCGATAATTAAGCGCTAATCACTTTAACTGCCTACACAATAATACTACCTCTGTCCTATCATGTGATGACGTCACAATCCATTTTTCTTATAAGCTCATGGAAAGTTGTGAATACTTTATGTGATGTAGAATAACATTTTTCATGTATTTTTGAAAAATAACAATATAGCTTAAAGTCAAATCCTGTACGAAAAGAATGCAATATGCTTAATATTATCTTAACCCAGGAGAACTCGCATCGTGAGATTGTCTCTCACGTTTTAATAAAAACAGTCATAATTCGAAAGTGGGAATGCAGAGGAATTCCAAATTTCGTCTAGCTGAGTTTTTACTTATTGTTTACATGCTGTACAAATATTATCGCCGTCAGTTGTATTTTAGTTTCGCTAAAGGGAAGTTGTGCAGAAAAGTTGGGAGTGTGAAAGAATCTCTCACGGAGCGAGTTCTCGCGTTACGTTTTCGTAAGTATGCAATTTTCTATTTTTATTCGTTTCTTTTGTTTGCCATTATTACAATTATCAGCTTTTTTTTTAATTTTAGATGTTTTTAATTTATCATAAGTCGGGGAAAACGTTTGGCGGAGATGGAGAAGGCGTTATATGAATTACGTAAGTACCATTTTAGCTTATTTTACAGATATTTACTATTTTTTCGTTGTCTACATGGTTTTATTTTATTTATTTGTCAAGAAATATGTTGCGGCTTCCTAAACCTGATCAGGGCGAAAGAGACCTTCTCCAATATCTAAATGACAATGATAACCGAATTGATGCTGAAGAAAGTGATGCTGAAAGCGAACACAACAATCAGCCAACGGATTCCGAACAATCAGAGGTAGAAGAAGATGAGATCGAAAACGACAATCCAAACAAATGTTTGCTCGGTAAAGATAAAACTACTATTTGGCACTTATCAACTCCTCGCCAAAACATCCGTATTAGGAAACAGAACATTGTTACTCACTGCCTGGAGTAAAAACAGTTGGAAAGTATGCAAAAACTCCATTAGATTGTCGAAGTCCCTTTTTTCCAGACAATCTTATTGAGCGTATTGTGGAGCATACGAATCGTTATCTCAATAAATTATGAGAAAATTATGGGCGAATTAGAGATGTGCGTAGGACTGATATGGTCGAAATAAAATAAAAGCTGTGTGTGGGTTGTTATACATGGCAGGTCTAAAAAAAGGTCAACATCTCAATGTAAAAGAATTATGGGATTCTGATGGAACCGGTGTTGAATGTATGAGATCAACTATGTCTAGAGAACGATTTCTTCTTCTTTTACGTTCTTTACGATTTGATAATTCCATGGACCGTGCAGAGTGAAAAGCACACGATAACTTGGCGGCCATAAGAGATGTTTTGGATGAATTTATATCTAAATGTAAAGCGAATTACCAAGTTGGTGAATATTCCACAATTGATGAAATGCTGGAACCGTTTCGGGGACGTTGCAAGTTTAGACAATACATCCCGAGTAAACCTGCAAAATATGGGTTGAAAATTTTTTTATTAGCAGATGCACGTACATTTTATACAAGCAACCTACAATTTTACTGTGGATACCAACCTGATGGGCCATTTAATGTAGATAATAGTCCCAGTAGTGTTGTAAAGCGTTTATCAGACCATATCTTGGGCAGCAGCAGAAATATAACAATGGACAATTACTTCACGTCTATCACACTTACTAAAGAACTATTGGAAAGAAGTACCACTATCGTGAGAACTGTCTGAAACAATAAGAAGGAAATTCGTCCATCCTTCCTAGTTACTAAACAAAGACCTCTAAACAGTAGTAAGTTTGCATTTACCAAAGACGAAACTATTTTTTCATACAAAGCAAAACCGAATAAGGTAGTTCTGGTCTTGTCTACATTGCACCACGATGACGACATGGGATAAAGTCAAACCTATAATAATAACATTTTATAATTTAACTAAAGGAGGAATTGATGTGGTCGATGGAATGAAGTCACTGTATTCTGTAGATAGAGTAAATTGCAGGTAGCCTCTCCTCAATGTTGGTGGTATCAAGTCAAATAATCTATAAAGCCAATACTGGGAATATGTGCGAAAGGCGAGAATACCTAAAGGCTTTGGCTCTTAGTCCAATGAATCTCCCACTTGATGTAAGAATGAGCGCGAAAAGAATAGCTGGAGCTGAAGAAGCACCAACTCATGAAAATAGATTATATGAAGGATTATGTGCGTTCAGTCCTCGCAGGAAAAATAAAAAACGAAGAAACAGTGCGAAAAATGTAAAATACCAATTTTCCCGTCGCACACTAATTATACGTGCCCAAAATGTGTAGAATAAGTGTTAAACTTACTAATTATTTTTCAAAATTGTGGCTGTATGTTGTCAAAATTATTCGATGCTTACCTTATCCCATTCGTATTTTTATAATAAGATTAATAGAGAGTTTTAGTTATTTTATGCAAATAATAAGTACTTGAAACTTTAAATTCTCCTTATCGTTAAATTTTAGTCATCTGCCTAACATCATCGCCCTTACTTATGTACACAAATGCATCTATTGTCATGTTTGATGCAAAAGTATATGTGTTCGTAGTAAAACAAGCCCACACTCTCGGTTTTATCTACATTATTTGGCTTTATAACTACGTATTATATTATTTAACGCTACAATAATAATATTCACCCTTAATATGGAATTAAAGTATTGAAAATATTAAAATTTATTGAACACCTAATTATTTATGTTAAGAAATTCATAACTTATACAGGATTATTAATTGCCCAAAGAGAAATGCCGCTTATTGGTACATACACCCTGTATAATATATAAACCTTTAAAATATATTAAATTCATAATATGAACACAGAAATCAGAATACTTATTACTCGCGTTTTCTGAACTGATTACGACAATATCTTCGCAATAAAGAGCATCGTCTCTGATAAGTTATTATAATCTATATAGGTATAATATAATTACTCTACCCCTAAAGTTAGATATTTGGCCATACTTACCGACAATAGTTTTCAATTACACACATTGTCAAATGAACTAAGGAAAGAACTAAGGCCCAGTTCTTTAAATTATTTGAATTTTTGAATCTTAAAATATATAAGAAATATACATAACAGTACAAAAAAAATAAATTTATTTACTTTTGGATAGAAATTCCCCTTTCCTTAGATTCTTCATATATTGTCATGTTGTATATTCTGAAAATAAAAATTTTTAATATTTCATATTACATAATGCAAGTTCACAGAAGCTATTTCGCTATTTGTAATAAACCCTTACATACTGGTGACACAAGTTCGCATGTTATTTTTATCCCTAACTATATTGCACATGCTAATGAACTTAACAATTTACAAATAAGTGCAGTTCTATTAAATAATAAATGTTTTGCACAGGTTTTTTGTCCTTTCCAAAAAAATTTTATCGTCCAAACCAAATTTTCAATATATAAAAATGTACAGGGCCAGAATATTTATACCTACCTAGATTTAAAAATCAATTGACTAGTAACTTAAAAAATGATTATAAAAAAATTTACTTACATTGCTTTGGCGCTAATAGAAATATTTAAAAAACACGGCCTTGTTAAGTATGTTGCAATAATTGTCTTATAATTTTATAAACTGATAAAATAATAAATTATATATAAATTTGTTTAAATGAAACTACACTTTTAATTAATTTCATTATTGTAATGATGCTTTTACATTAGTACAAAACATGCAAAGTCAATTTTAAATCAACTAATTTATATTGCTTCTTTATCTTATACAAGGTTTTGCTAAAACAATTTGATCGGTTTTCTAATGCGTTTTAGTTATAAATAAAGTAATAAAAATGAAATAAAAGTTTTCCATAAAAAATATATTCAAAACTACAGAGTTGCTCAAAAGTAACTTTTAGTTTAAAAAATTCTACATCTTTATTGCCACAATATCTTGCTTTTTTAAATTTTTTCATCGAAAGAGATATTGATGAGATTTAATACAAACGTACACCTAGAGATAGAGCAAATGTGTGACTGTATTTCAAAAGTCGTCATCTTGTGGTTCAAAAGCAGTGAAATATAATATAAAATGATAAAGAAATTAAGTTTAGCTCTATTTTAATACAAATAGTTTAATGAACAAAAGTTTAAGCAACAAAAGTTTTTAAAGTTTCAAATATTTAAAGTAGATTCTTGCATTTTAACACATTCGTGGACACCTCTTTTGATGAGTGATTCGCCGTGGGACACTTTTATATTTTCATAACAGATTGACACATTTCCATAATATTTTGGGTAGGGTTATTAAACCTCGTTTATAAAATTTTGAGTAGAAAAAATTGGTCGTCTGCATTTACAGACGTGTCCTTTGAAATGGAAATTTTCTATTCGGAGGGACACGTCTGCAAATGCAGTCAAAGTTATTTTGTGCTTTTTGTGCAATCAAACAAAATTTTATTTGAACATTATTTATTTTAAAGTATTTATGCACACAAAAACGGATCCCCTATTTACTATGAAAATTTTCGAAACACTTTCCTACACATAAAGGTGGGTTATTTGGGCAATTATTACATCTCCAAGAAGTATTGCTTCTTTTGCTATACTTGGAGCACCATCTACGGCGCAAAAATTAGCTTTTACGTTTACGTATCTGGTACAAGAACTTTCTTCAAGAAATGGGCATCATTTGGCTCAACTGTCTCGGCTGAAGGTAATACAACAACAGCGGTAAGTCGTTGGCGAGCTTGTGAAGTAACGTTTTGGTTTTATAAGACATCGTCCATCTTTCATATCTGTCTCCACTGTTAGTAATCCCCTAATCAGCTTTTCCCGAAACTCTAGAAAACTAATTTTTTTGATGTTCCTTATAAATGATATAGAAATTTACGACGGCTACATCCAATCAATGGAACATCACCTTCTTGTACCATCTTATTGATTTTCGAGGACATGAATAGTAAAAAATGAATTGGTCAAATCAATACCTTATATATACTTATTGTATTCCACGATTTCTATCGGTTTTTGTTTCTTCTGATCGTATCTGAGGGTGATATCTTGTAGTTAGACATAACACGTCCCTCCTATCCCTCCACTTGATCACGTAGACTTTTCCATTATGCTTCCAAATATGTTCACCTTTTGCGAACTTTTTGATGGTTACCGGTTTTGGATTACCCTTCCGATTTGAACGCAGAGTGCCGGTGGGATGTGTCTTGCGACCTAATAGAATTTTCGATAAGGGCACACCACTATAATAATTATCCTGGACTAAATGGTGCCCTTTATCAAGGTAAGGATTCATCAGCCTTAAAACCAGGCCGTTAATTTTCGAAATTGCTGAATTTTCTTCTTGCTTCCCTTTGTAAATTTCAATGTTCAACATATTCTCATTTGAGGCACAAAGTTCATAGAGCTGGATGCCATATTTTGCCTTCCTATTTTTTATATATTGGTGAAAGCCCAGTCTTCCACGATGAAGCAGTAATGACTTATCCAAAGATAAATTCTCCCCTGGGTAATATGTTTCCTGAAAAATCTTCAACAACAACGGATGAACTTTGCTAACCCTATCTTCACTGTCTTGCTCAGTTGTACAGTTAAAGCAACGAAATAGTATTTCATATCGTCTACCAGACATGTTTGCAGTGAACACTGGTTGATAATATAGTGGATCGCAAGAAAACGACTTTCTCAATGTTGGAGCTCCTGAGTGTACTCTCAAAAGAGGGAGATCGATGAAATATCTCTAACTCTTCTTTCGCTGTCTCTATAAATGCTTTTGTCCTGCTGTATTTACGTTTCAGGCAATTTTCTTTAGAAAGACTGTTGCCGTAGTCATTAGCACAGTTTACTAATAATTTCATTACGTCATCCGACCAAAATTGCCTAAAAACGTCTAATGGACTATTGCCTATGCGAATTTTTATGCCCACTGAAGTTTCATCAAAGTTGAAATTTGATATATCTCCGAGGGTGTCAGTCTACTCGTTATCATCAACATAATCTAAAATGACTTTATCTCGTGTTAATTCTTCATTGATTGCTTCATTGTCATCTTCGTTGTGTTTTTTATTGTTTTTTTCATCAGAAAATTGAAGATCGTCAGTTCCGGGACTATAATTATCATTTCCATCACTATAATCACTATAGAGATCACTATCAGAGTTAGAGAGTTCATATTCGCTAAAATGAACTTCGTAGTAAAGCGTTTGAAGGGGTTTCTCTTCTATCATCCTAACCTAGAAAGATAACTTAATAATTTCATAAATTAAAATAATTGTATTACAACACTTACCAACACTCTCGTAAATAAATACGAATATCTTCAATAAACACAATACAATAGTTAAATATAACGAGTTTTAACAATAAATCGCACTTCTAAATTTCTTAAATTGTTGCACAACAAATAGAGCAAGCAATCTGTCAACAATCGCGACATAACCCCACAAAACCAGCCATTTAATTTGATATAACAAGACAAAAACAAAACAATTCCTTGATGTAGTGGGACAGTAAGTAGAAACGCTCATATAAGTAAAGGTAACATGCGTCTGCAACTGTAAACACATCCCCGAATTAACAATATAAAACCACTGCTAATGCAGACGCGCCCCGATACATCGTCAGAAGTCTGTCTGCATTTGCAGAGGTGTCCGAGAACGTGTTAAAACTAAAATAAAAAATATTACGTTTATTACAATCTAATGTTGTGTGGGTAGCAATATTAAAATGCTATAGTTGCTTAAGTTATTATATTGGACAAACTTTACAATTAGCAGATACTAGAATAGCCGCGCACAGAAACGACGTTAACAAAATGTTTTCAAATTATTCTTTAGTCAAACAGAAATGACCTTGATCATAAAATTAATTAATTATACGTCTGAATTTTAATACTACAAAATAATTGGTTTTTCGAAATATTTTCCAATGAAGGGGTTAGTTATGGTATATCCCATTAAAGAAATATTCAAAGTTAAAGTAATTCAAAACATAACGAACAAATCAATGCATGTATCAATGTGTGTATGCAACCGTTGCAGGGAGACTAAACGGCACTTTCTAGCTTACACGGCTGGCTAAGGGAAAAGCGTGAATCAAATTAGCTTTTACGTAAGTTCTTAAGCGCTGATGGCGATAGTTGTAGGTAAAACTATCTATATTGCAAAGATAATTATTCCGAACTTAGCAGTGTAGATAAGAAATCAAATTCACTCAGAATATCGTAATTTCTAATATTGTAAAACTCATTTACCTACGCCACGTGTTGTGCAATTAATCTCTGAATTTTCCAGACTACAAAATGTTTACCTAGTAGCTACAAAAAAAGGTAATTTAAAACTAACATGTATAAATACAACAGATTAACATATTAGAGGTCGCTATAAGGCAACAAAGGGAATACCCGAAGTAAGTTTCAAGAACAATTCCCTTAAAACAGACTTTAAATAGTTTTGGTGGTAAATCCAACAATTTAAAATTGTAACTATGCCTATGTGTAAACTGTCAGTCAAACTTGGTGGTTTCGTAATTTATAGTGGCACTGAATTGGAGAATGGCGTTAGATGAATATTTCGTAAGCCCTCATTAGATCGATAAGCATACAAAGACAATTGGGATTGACTTACTTAGATTCCGAAACAGTATCATCTTAAATAGTCAGAACAACAGTTCCCTGCACCCGGATTCCTTAGGGCATGGTATAATAAATGAACGCTCTATAAGTTACGGAAGCTTTCAGTTGGTGTAATCTCGGCCCATGCGATTTTCCACTACAAGTAAGTTGAAATCAAACACTGATTTACAACAACGACCGATGAACAAATGGGAGACTAGTTTATATGGTTAATTTTTATTTTTCCATCGCGGCACCACATATTGTAAAATATTTCATTGTTTTCATTAAAGATTGCAGACTCTGATGAAGCGAAAAACCTAGCCCTGAAACGTCAGTAAACTAACAGTTCTTTTAATCGATGTTCCTGTCCTTAGTTTTAAAAATACCCGAATTCTGGTTTTGATTTTGCAGTAAGATATAAATTACATACATACATACATACATATATATATATATATATATATATATATATATATATATATATATATATAT
>JAHWXV010950092.1:0-10389 GCA_024586415.1 Phrixothrix hirtus | reverse complement strand
ACAAATTCGACCGAGGGACTGCAAAATCCGTCTACAGCATTGTTACAGGTGACGAAACTTGGATATACTCGTATGAACCGGAAACTAAGCAACAATCCACTGTTTGGGTGTTCCAAGATGAACAGAATTACACAAAAGTTGTTCGTTCGCGAAGCACATCCAAGAAAATAATTGCTTGTTTCTTCGGTCGTACCGGACATGTCGCAAATAATCCTTTAGAAGATCGAAAAACAGTTAACGCTGAATGGTATACAACAATTTGTTTGCCAGAAGTCGTCGAAGAAATCAGAAAAAATAATCAAAAACGTCGCATTATCCTCCATCATGACAATGCCAGCTCCAAAACAGCACGTCGAAAAATTGATTATTTGAAGGAGAAAAACATCGAATTAATGTCTCATAGCTCCTATTCACCAGATTTATCGCCTAACCACTTTTTTCTGTTCCCGAATGTCAAACAAAAAATGCGTGGATAGCGATTTGCATCTCCTGAAGAGGCTGTTGAAGCATTTGAAAACCACATTTTTGAGATACCAACTTCACAGTGGAAAAAATTCTTCGAGAAGTGGTTTGAACGCATGCAAAAGTGTATAAAACTTAAAGGTAAATATTTTGAAAAACAATAAAACAGTTTTTTCCAGAAAATTTGTTTTCTTTTCTAGTTTTGTAACTACTTAGAAGACAACCCTCGTAAATATAAAATTAAGGGACATCATCTGTTTAAAAATTGAAATCAAATAAAGTAAATGTAAAAATTATTATACTGCTACAATGTAATTCCTTAACGTACAATTCCAAGGAATTGCGTTTTTTTACATGATCTCCGTTCTTAAAATAACGCTAAGAATGTTCACTGTTGCAACATCATTTCATGAAAGCAAGACAAGCAAATTAAGAGAGCATTATGATTAGAAATTTGAAGCATTTTGATGTCACCGGCATACTAGAAAAGGGGGAAATTGAATGATTTAAAAATAGGATAGAATCATGTGATGTAACGGAAGATCCCAGATTACGTCCAATTCGTGAATATAATTGTCGAAGAGCTTCTTTGTTAGTTCCGATAATTGAGAGTAAGGTGAAGAAGTTATAAGGGCGTACTTTACCTAGACACCGTTGTCGGTGGATGTATGTATATGGAAGAGAGTTCCACATAATTCCTAGCCTAGGACCATTAGTAAGGTTGTTGAAGTAAATTGGGAACTTCAGAGGAAAGTCATTTCAATAACCTTTTTTACAAGTCAACGCTTTTATTTTGCAAACAATGGATTTGAAACTACCTATCTGAGCTTGTTGATCCACCATGTCAATAACACTACTGTTGCCTTTTTATGAACTACAAGTCACGTTCATAGTTCCAGAATAGTTAGTGAGTAATCAAACATTACAGCGCCGTTCTTTCAGTTTAATTAAATTCAAAACAAATGTTATAAACCTTATCACGGTGATTGTGAATTTAACTACATAACTGTAGTGATTTACATTGTTTAATCATTTTACAGACGACATATTAATTTACCGCATAGCTAATTCTTTTAAGTTATTAAATGCCTCCACTTGCATATTTTGTATATTTATTCTATGAAATCTATGACGATCATTTAGATTAACACGAGTCATTTCTGATTCTATGAATTAACTCTATTAATGTTTAGACTAGCAATCAGAATGTCCGTCACAAAGTGTATTTAAAAAGTCAATAAATGGATCGCACTTTAAATACATGCGCCTATTTCGACAAACATCAAAATTCGTGCATTATACAATGGGCCGCATTAAGGATTGAAAATTTTAGATGACTGAAGCATGAGAGAGTACTGCTGTGAATTCGCACCAAACATGTAAGTTATGTGTAGCAATTTAGTTTTCGAAGTGCGGTCATTTGTTGTCGTATGCAGTGATCTAATTTACAAACAGGACCGAATTCAAAATTTTAATTGCAATAATTTTCAAAATTTTGCATTTTGGACAAAAATAATTGCAAAAGCTTTTGTTGTACAACCAAATAAATATCTACCATTAACATAATTTTTTTGCTTACATCCTGTATATTTAATAAATTTACTGAATGCTACACTTCTAATTGTATTACCTTTTCACATTGTAACACATAACAGGTAAAACGTATCAAAAATAGTTTCTAAATCAATCATTAGATTCGAAAAGCCTAAATTAAACGATTCTGAATGGTATTCCTTCTAATAGCTTAAAATTACGAAATTTCTAGCGCAGCTGAAACGTTATTTGTTGAGTGCAAACCTAGGCCATTTTTCATTTTAATTAAAGTTGCTGAAGCATTGCATTGCGGTAATTGAAACCGGCGATCTCAAATAAATCGTTTATTACATTACGAAGTATATAAACTATTCTTGTGAAACAGCACAATATATTTCACTCACAATCATAAAGAATTTGGTCTCTAAGCCATTGTTTTATCAATACATTAACTTTTGCAAACTTAAAATATAATAATAAAATAAGTAACTTTTTGCGAAAATCTCAATTAGAACATAGATTTATTAGAATTTACAAATAATATCTACGTTATCTTATTTAAGACATATAATTTCCTTAATTAGGGTTTGTTCGAAACTATACGCATTATTAATATGTAATTTGCAACTATAATATATATTTATTGCTTAATAAATAGTAAATCAAAGAACTGATATCAAACTTATTACTGTTACTGTTTAAATTAGTAATAGTGCACTGACGATACATTTGTGAGAAGAATAAGATCAATATTTGTATTTTAAATGTATTCTGGATATACTCGTAAACTAAATTTCATAAAGTTATAATCTCGTGAAGGGCATTTGAATCTACCGTCAAATCCTAAATGGCTATCAATTTTTTATAAACAAACCTGACACACTTGATTGATTAATAAAACAAAATGGTGTGCTTTGCTCGAAAGAGTTATCTTTAAGGGTTGGCTTGGCTACTGACGAATATTTAAAAAGTTTTTGCAGTAATATCTTAAAATTTATACTCGTGCGATTACTAATTTTCAAACAGTCGCCGTATAAAATGCGACATTTAAATTTCCAATTAAGGTAGGCTGTGACCATTGATTAATCTATTTCCACAGCCGTGTTTAAAGTATACATCATACTACCCTAATTAGAAATTTAAACAATCGCACGTTATAGCAAATGCTACGATAGGTTGAGTTTTGTCTTGTTTTGTTATTTTCTTTTCCTACGCAGCACATATTGATCTGTTGAACTTATTGCTTTGATGAAATAACTTTGAACATAATTTCAGAAATTCCTATCTTAATTAATTATAAGATTTTCTAGCAAGTACATCTTAATGGAAAATTAAATTTCCTTTAAAGTTCAATTACAATTTTAAAATTCCATTAAAGTTGTTAGATATTCGTAATTTGTAATTACAATCAAATGCAGACAAATAAAATAAACATATTTAAATTTTCTAAAATTATTGTAAAGGAATTAGTATAACTACATTATAATAAAAAACGGACAGTTGGGAAGAAACACATCTTTAATAAAAGTGTACCGTTATAACCGCTAGTGGAAATCAAATTCCATAGTGAGTGTAAGTAAACTAAACATCGAAATCCTAAAAAGGAATTGTACCAAATAACAAAACACACAAAAAGCGTTCTTTGGATGTTGTAACAATAACAAAATCAGAAAAGCCGCCTCCGTAAGATAAGGTAGCAATGTAACCCAAGCAATAAAAATTCAACAGGGTTTTGCAGTTATCGGACGGTGCCTTTAGCGGTTTTTTAACGGTGACATATAAACGACGAAAGCTAAAAGTTTTAAATACAGACTTGTGATGGATAAGAAGGACCATGGAAGGGAACTTCAGGATAGTTAATAAAAAACCTAAAAACACGAAAGATACCATTTTTATTTGTGTAACACTATAGCTATACATACACCGTTGCATTCAACGAAATTAGCAAGTTCCATTTAAAAATGTAAATCAGACATAACGTGAAGAGATTTAAGAGCACGCTCAGAATATAAAAATAAAAAATCTACAGTGTTGTCATCTACTTCAAAGGTCTTAAAGATTTTACAAAAAGCCAACGTAATATATAAAATTTAATTAAAATTCGGGGAGTTTATCAACCTAATTACCGATACGCGAAATAAATAGATATGGAGGCAGGGAAAATACGAAAAGCTTACCGACAGTTTAAGATCCAAGACGACCGTTATAGCAATCGCCCCGGAAAGCTCACAGCCTTCAAGAAACCCAAACCGTGCATCGCAAGTTCTAGGCCTAGACCATTTCAAAATCCAAACTGAAAGGCAAAGAACCACTAAAATCATAGTATCAAAAGCAGAAAGAATATTTAAATATTTGAAAGTAAGTGAAGTTTGAAATTATCTCAAATAAATTCATCATATCAGTAAAGTAAATTTATCGAACATTTAACGTAAATTTTATTTTTAGTTTACGACCCAGAGTATCTGTTTTAAACTGTAAAGTCATTCAACTTAGTGTTTATAATTTGCATACAAGAATTTAGGGGAGCAACTCTACAAATGGTCATCGAATCTTAAGTAAACATTTGTAAAACTTAATTTGTGTATATCTTACAGTAGAAGTGTAAAATTCATTAAATGTACACATTTCCTAGTAAATGTATACATTTACGTAGGATTTTAGTAAAAGTATCAATTATAACTATAAATGTGTAGTATTCTTAGTAAATGTATACATTTCTAAAACACTTTAGGAAAGCATTCAACTGCTTAAAACTCTTTTATGAAATTCTATTTTAGTTATAGTATGAAATGCAGAAATTAAAAGAAACCCATTAGTCAATAGTTATGTTGCTATTTCTTATAGCTAGTACTATTACTATGCTTTAATCTAACCTAACCAATGATAATAATGATTTTACTGATTTTCTTCAATTCATATTTTGACCAGTTATTTGATAGGAAAACGAATTGTACTCTTCAATGGCAGGTACTAGTAATACACATTTACTAGTACAATGAATCTCTATTCGTTTATGCTTTTACTATATCAGCGTCGTAAATGTATACTTCTACTAGGAAATGTTTAAAACTCATTGTTTGTTAATGCATTTACTGATTGTAGCAGTATATGTATACATTTACTAGGAAATGTATACATTTACTGAATTTACACTTTTACTATAACACACACACACACACACACACATACACACACAAACACACACACACACACGCGCGCGCACACACGCACACACGCACACAAGCGCGCACGCACGCACACATGCACGCACGCACACACACACACACACACACACACACACACACACACACACACACACACACACATATATATATATATATATATATATATAAAATTTGTAATTAAATACTATTTTATTTTTATTTTAATATTAGTTTTCTTAATGTTTTTATAAACAAAACTAAACATAACTAATATTAATACCCTAACAAGTGGCATCAGACCTCTTTCTAAAAATCATTACAGATGGGTTTCTACGACGACATTAGAAGGAAGTATGGTATAATTCCAACAAATCTATTAAAAATCTTAGCAACATTCTATAGAAAAATAGTTGATTTTTATGTTTTAAAAATAAATTTATATAAACTGTGAAGTTTTGTTAATTATTGGATTTAAGTGTTGTTGGTGGAAACCTACAAAATTTAAATAAATATTAATATAATGTTTTTAGTTTACCTCCAGGTAAAGATTATTACACCATAGTAACTACAGTGACCCTCAGGCATGATTCTTAATAAAGGCCTAAAAATACGTTGGTTACCTAAAATAAAACCAGTTTACTCATAAAATAACGATTTAAATATAATTAGAACTAAGTGCCCAAAACTGCCAATAGGTAACCAATATTATAGAAATTTAGTCTTCTGATTATTAACTTAAGTCTTACGCAGGGTGTTTCAAAAATGACCAGCAATGCGAAAAGTGTAGATGTTCTGAATCGTAGAACAAAATTTTCTTATGTAGCTTTTGTTAAAAACAGCTAGATTTCAAAATATTAATAATTATAGTTTTAATTCAATCCCTCTAACTTAGCACGGCATGTTGATATTGCCGTATCTACCCTTGCCGCCACAATATTCCAATCCAGTGATATCCTTATTAACATAACAGTAATAGATTGGTTGCAATTGACCGCTTCTATACAATTTTACGATCTAAAGAAATCTATTATTAGGAGCAACAAAACAAATGCTAGTACGATGTTTTATCATAAAATTGTAAAAAATCATTACATATTTAGTAAAATTTTAACACAAAGATTAATAAGTCGAAACTTGAAATATTTCGTAGGGGTGTAATTATTTTAAATTAATACATAGGCTTTTTAAGTCGTTACAGAAAAAATATATTATTTGCATGTCCTTAATGCTATGTTTTTCTTAACGTATTTGCCATATCTAATTGATTTTGTAGGAAATTTCATACAAACTGAATCCAAAACATAAACCAATCACAATATTGATTCGGATAGATTGAATTTAATGCAAAACATAAGTGCAAAGTTTCTTTGTATTTATTTAGTTATTAAATTTATTATATATTTTATTTTTGGTGCTTAATTAATATTAAATAAAAAAAATTATTTTAATTTAAAATATTTGATAAAACTAAGGTTTTGATATTTATTTTACATACCTTTTAGTTATTAAAATTGAAAGTTTATTTACTGGGATACAAAATTATTCAAATGCTAGTTTTACTTTTAATTAATTAGTATAGTAAAATATTTATAATAAAATTTGACATGATTTTTCCGCTTTGTTGCAATTACTATTTTACAATTCTATCTATGAAAAAGAATCCTTAACTTATAAGTTTTAAATAAATTTAAAATGCCTTGCAAAGATAGTTAGTTAAACTTTGCCTTTAAAAATTGTATTATCATCAAATTAAATGATAGGAATGGATAGCTTTGTGGTGAAGGTTAGAGTTTTAAATTCTCCCAAGAATAACTTTCAAATGTGTGTAAAGTAAAGGTATTCTGACAAGTTATACTTATGCGGGTGGCATCAAGAAACGTTTCCAATGGTGTAGAAGAATTTATTTAATTAGTAGGCCATTTCTGAAACGCACGAGCTCCATAAATTTTTATAGTTCTGCGATTAAGTTATCGGTAATACCCCACGTGTATCCTAGGAATAAAAGATTAAATAAGGAAGTTTTATTTCAGATAACTTTTACAGTAGCTATTTGCTGCCTAACAACTTAGGTAAGTGCATTTTAAATGCTTGATTTGATTATTGGCGTTACAGCAAAATAAAAACCTTGACAATTAGGGGGCCTTCCAATCTTTGTTAATTATAGATAGAAAGCGTCACAACAGTCATAAAATTAACACCAATTTCTTCACGCAACTATAACGAAACTGCTATAAATAAGCTCGGCATAGTAGCGTTACTGCAGTAATGAACCTAAGATATTTAATGCGGATATGATTAACTATTTACGTAGTTTTCTGTTATAGTGTATATTTTGATTTATTGAAAAAAAAAAGGAAAAAGTCTGTTTGTTAAACAACTTATATACAAATTGTGGTCTTTAATTATTTTTGTATTTAATTTATCAATTATATTTAATTGAAGTTAATATTGAAGGAAAAGTTCAAATTTATTTGTATTGGAAATGTTGATGTTTTAAATATTATCTTATAAAATAGATAAATTTAAATTTAATAATTATTATTAGTTGCAAATTTAATTTACAATTAAGGCATTTGTTTAATATTACATGGATTGTGTTTTATATTACTCTGAAATATTTTTTTCAATTAACAGTTTAAATAAATGTTATCACAGCTTACAGCTGGATTTATAGGAATAACATCGAACAAATAATTGCTATATTTGAGTTATTTGAACAATTGTAATAAGTGCAGATCCGTGATCAGGATCAAGTCTGTGTCAACTATTTAAGTAAAATTTCTGGTAAAAGGTGGTACGGGTTACAGGTGTGGATTTACATTCAGGATTCCATTTCTATTTATTTATTCGTGTTGGACTTTGATATAAACACGATGACCCTATTAGTAATTCTTTTGAAGACTTACAGGCTAGCAAACTTAACATGCGCCCTGAGCTGCGCAAGCTAAACAGTAACAAAACACGGTGTCGTATAGATAGACAATACAATGTCTCGTCAAGTTACACTCTGTGTAATAATTTCTTCTAACTTAGTTTATGATAATAATCATGCTAAAATGCAATCCTTTCTTAATCTTAATATAAACCTACCTCATAATCTCAGACGCATAGCGCTGCGATGGAAAGTATTATTCTAATTTTTTAATTTTGTAAGCGCATAAATATCGTGTTTTAATTAACATAAGTTTCTATATTATAACCAAATTTAAATAATAGATAACTGTACTTTCTTGTTTTTATTAGGTACGAAATTATTACGTTAAATTAGGTTATCATTAAATAATACAAATAGTTATAGTTTAATTTTCAATTTCATAATCTGTATACATTATTGATACATATTTTGCACAATCTCTGAAAATTTAAAAAAAACAGACGGGAAGACAATTATAACTCTTGTAGCTCGTGCGTTAGTCGACCTGTGCCCCTAAAAGGGGTAACTAGCCATTCCAAGGTTGGATAAGCTGCATCTCCATCAAAAAGTTTTGACCCATAAAATTTGGATTCTGAAAAGTTTTTTCATACAGTATAGATTTTCTTAATAGTTTAGCATCATGTAATGAACCTTGTTCCCCACAAAATACATCAATAAATCTTTTTTCATGGTCTACTACACCTTGCAGCAGTAATCTGGCGTAGCCCTTCCTGTTTATATATGCTTGTGGATCACTTTTCGGTAAATGTATTTCTATGTCACTACTATCAACTATTACGAATATATTTTCAATGCCTTGCTTTCTTCTAAAAGAATTTCTATTATTCTATTTCCAGTTGGCCATTTAATAACTTGTGCCTTTTTAGAAACCAAAAATTTTAGCACTCTCTTTAAAAAGGCATATGCACAACTGTACGTAACATTAAATCTGTCAGAAATATGCCTAAATGTTTCCTCATTACTGAGATACCACAAACTAAATAAACATGCTTTTTCTGCAGTGACTTTTTTCTTCCATCAGTGCGGCATGGTAAAAAATTGGAATTTTTAAGCAAACCTATAAAATATACATAATTATACCAGAAAAATGAATATATGTATTTTCTTGAATTATGCAGTCTCACTTAATAATGTTTGTATAAGTTTTTGTGCGAGTCATACGAATATGGATTTTAAATTCTTTGTCTGAATAACTGCTCACTATTGTTTCTACGTAACCCGTTATTCTTGTGCGTTTTTGTCTTGCAGGGACCTCTTCTTGACTTTTGTCTGATCAGAAACAGAGGAACTTGATGACGTGGACTCCGATAAATTGGTAAACAAATTTTCCCTTAAAGATTATATAAAAAATAAGGTAATTTTTCAAAGATTCAATGGTAAGGGTGGGGCTCTTGCTACTTTGCATAGTTCAAACGATATCTATAGCGATCGGGACAAAGCATAGATTAAAATAACCGATCATTCAATCTATGAACAAATATGTATGTATAACAAACATTATACTGAATAAATACGCGTTGATGTTAAATTACTACAAATAAATAATTAAAATACCTAAATTATTAATATAAAGTTTATTTTGGTTTTAATTATCCAATATATTTCATTGGCATACAGGAACTATTTCCTAGAGGCGCCGCAATTAATTACGGTAGTTTTAAAAACAACAATGCATCATTTTCACCACAAACTTTATCATTTAAATTCGATATATTTATACAATACACATAATTTGTTTTAGTTCAAAGTCAACTTTAAAAATAAAATTTGTTCATACCTTACAAAATTTTAGGAAATCGAAATGTTGCGACTCTTACTTTTGCTGCCGATGTCAAAATTGGTCCAAACATGTTCAACTTTTTAAAGAAGATTACGGCATAAATACAAGCATTTCTTGAAGAATAACATTTTTTCGTATCATGCACCGTTATCGGGGAAAAAATTTAAAATGTCATAATTTTACCATGAGCCTGGCTCTTGTTTCTTATAGCAAAATGTCTTTAAATTTTTACAAGAGAATTATAGTATAAATACAGGCATTTATTGAAGAATAACGTTTTTTTATATTGTAACAAAAATTAGAAACACTAAATGGAAAATTCTAGAATCATCTAGATTGTTTTCTTTGTAATAAAATAAATGATGTAATCCGCAAATGACTTATTGCAGTAATTTATGTCTGTCAATTCAATTAAGTCAGCAATGAGTCATAGCATTACATCATTATTTTAGGTAATATTCTGGGATATTCTATTCCAATTGTTTCTAGAATATCTTTCCTATATAAGCAGCGAA